>CM072878.1:455000-710000 GCA_036937835.1 Pampus argenteus | reverse complement strand
CTGTTTAAACGCGTGGAGGCTCCATAGTGACGTTGAAGGTCCCACCTTGACTGACTTAAACTACGTGTGATTGGTCAGCTTCATGAGTGTTTATTATTCATGTGTTTCTCTCATGTTACGTTTAATTTTATTGACAAGTTACAAGCAGTCAGGTGCAGATTGCTAAATGTGGAATAAAAAAACCTTTCCAGTTCCAAATGTACAGCCTTGTTAAATAGTTAAATGATTTCTCTTACTAAGGCCTAAAAGACTGATTCCAGTTCTGCATCTTATTTAAAAGGGACATATATATATATATTTATTTCCTATATTCAAACCTGGGGCTCTAATAGAATATATTTAAATGTTTAAATGTTCAGCCTCTGTCTAAAACAGACTCCTGTCTTCTTAATAAAACCTAAAACAAACTATTGTAGTAGTGAAATATGAGTGTGGGGTATTTATTTGAGCATTTTATTCATTTGGATCAAACGGTAATATAAATGTAAAATATTATATATATATAATATATTAAATATTATATACACACAGAAACCAACATGCGTGCTTGTTCTCCAGCTTCAGACTGTATTTCTGTTCATGCATCAACAGATCTAAACTCAAGACATTTGAGTAACGCTGCAACTATCATTTTTTATAATTCATAACTTTCTTTTGGTCTTGATCCTCATTCTTCAAACAGTGAAAAGTCTGAGAAGCAACTAAATGTATCCGTGTGTCTTTTTGCCCAACTGACTGTGATGGTCTCCTCCAACATGTCACCGTTTCCTCAGCTGACAGTCTTTAAAGGACCAGTCCTCCCTTTGACATAAAATCCAACCATGTAATGGCATGATTAAATGGACAATATTTACATATTTGCATTGCAAACGTGTGTTTTTCACATGTTATTGTATCATTGTTAATAACACTGTTTGTCTCTTCTCCAGCTTTCTTTTACCTCCACTGACGTCCCGCCCACCACACACCTCCCAGCCAACGGCTGCTCAGATACTCAGATGGCTGTCTATTGAAGGGTCTGCCAGCGAATGCTGAGCAGGCTGGCGAGGTCGGGGTCCGCCTCACTGTCCTGTGATTGGCTGCTTGACTGGACAGAGGCTGAATGGAGCCAATGTCCAACAAGCAAGATAGCAATTCATCAGAGGGAGACGAGAAAGGGTGAGACAGAGATAGAGTGTGTGTGTGTGTCTGTGTGTGTGTGTGTGTGTGTGTGTGTGTGTGTTTGTGTGAGTGCGTCCATCTTTGATGTAAACATGAAAGGAAAGCAGAGATTAATGGTGGTTTGACAGAAGTGGCAGATGAGAGCATAGCTGCAGGCACGGATGGATGGATTGATCAAAGTGTTCATCGATGCAGAGGTGCATCAACAACCTTTTTTTTCTTAGGGTGCAAATTGTATCATGAAGCATCAAAGTCTCACATGTCTTGACACAGGTAGTTCTTATCAACTGTCTTTGCAGATCGGATCAAGGTCTCAGGAAGTTATTCTATAGATATTATATATATAGATAGAGCAGAACACAATGCTGTCTGGGTGGAGGGATGGATAGGACGTGAGGGTGTTTGGGAGAGGTAAACTGGAAGGCAGGACAGTCTGTCACGCTGCCATCTGTGCTCTCTCTGCTCCTCTGGCACGTGCAGACACACACACACACACACACACATGTTGCCCTCACCGCTTCATTTAATAAATTCACAGAGACATAGTTCAGAGGCGATGAAGACGCAACACTGAGCAAGTTAAATCCCACATTATCCATCCAGTACATAAGAAGTTTAGTTTGGTATTATTTCAATATATTTGGGTTTCTTAATGCTATGATTAATACTTACTGTATTTACGTATTTCTGTTATGTTACTACTTACTAGATACACACAAACTTATAATCAATATACATGACATATTGTTACAAACTAATCAACAGTATCAAGCAGTTTAATAAAATCTACTGTGACCTCGATTGTAGTCAAGACTAAAACATCTAAACAACTGTTGGATTTAGTGCAGACATTCATGGCCCACAGCTAATTAATACATGAATTCACATATGCATACAGTTCCTCACTGATTACTACTACGTTGTGTGAATATAGCTGATATATAGCTAATAATGATGATGATATATCCTTATATCCAGAAACAGTGATGTATGTAGGCTGTTGTTGTTTGTAGGGGTTCTTCTGTGTTATTGGTACGTTCCAAGTTGTTGCTCATTTGTTTTTCCACAAGCAGAGATGTGTGTGTGTGTCTGTGTGTGTGTGTGTAGGTGCATGTTTTTGCAGCTATAGTAGTATATGCGTGTGTGTGTGTGTGTGTGTGTGTGTGTGTGTGTGTGTGTGTGTGGATTAGTGTAGTGGAGAGAGCTGGATTAGGAGCAGTGAGGGCAGATGGAACCACAGAAAACAGGACAGCTCAGGACGCCTCAGTATGTGACATCAACAGGGGATTGTCGCTTTGTGTTTGTGCGCATGTGCGTGTGTGTTTCTCACAGTGTCACTGAGCATGCACGTGTTCTTGTGAGCGCTGCCTCATGCCCCGAACCCTCCCCTCTGTGATCACACAGCATTCTGGATACAGACGCGCTCACACACATCCACCAACAAAACTTCACATAGCCTGAAGCTGGATGAACAATGCTGAAACAGAATTTAGTTGGTGTGTGTGTGTGTGTGTGTGTGTGTGTGTGTGTGTGTGTGTGAAGCCTCTAATATCACATGCTTTCAGTGTAACAGTGTTTTATAATGAATGTGATTCTGTTTCAGGAGTAATGGCCGTCCATGCTAACACTAACACTAACCAGCTCAAATAGCATAGCATAGACAGCTAGCATATACAGCATAGACAGCTAGCATAGACAGCATAGACAGCTAGCATAGACAACATAGACAGCTAGCATAGACAGCTAGCATATACAGCATAGACAGCATAGACAGCATAGACAGCTAGCATAGACAGCATAGACAGCTAGCATAGACAGCTAGCATAGACAGCATAGACAGCATAGACAGCTAGCATAGATAGCATAGACAGCTAGCATAGACAACATAGACAGCATAGACAACATAGACAGCATAGACAGCTAGCATAGACAGCTAGCATAGACAACGAGGTCAGCAACGCCTGTCTGCTGTCCATGTTGAGTTAACCACTGGTAGGCAAGGATGATGATGTTTGTTTCCTTCAGAAAAGTGACACGTGATAGTGAGGTGGCGAGTCAGGGAAGAACATATCATGAGTGATAATACCTGATCAGGAAGTGATGTGGGTCTGTGTCATCCCAGAGTTTTCAAACTAAAACTAAAACGGGGTCAAAAGTCTGCATTTTTGACCATCGAAAAAAACGAATCTATAATCTACTTGCTTAGAGATGTCTTGGTTTTTCTAATTCTTCCAAATAGTGGAAGTTATTGATATGATGTTCATGAAAAGTGACTAAAGCTAAACTAGAGACTAGAGAAGACGCACACTCTGCTGTTGGACTACAAAGTTACAGTCATTGAATAAAGTCACAGAGTGGTGCCTCCTTCTCTATCAAACAATCTTTGAATAATCGCAGACGCTGGCTTCCAGATAGCTAACTAGACGTTATATAGTTTAAATCTTAATTAGCTAGACAGGCCTTGTCATTTTAAAAGATGCGAGCGACCTAATGTGTAGCCGGGAGGCTTTTTACATAAATCTTTGCTTGTGAATGAATGAATGAACTTCATTCATCCCCACAGAGGAAATTCATGTGTTACAGCAGCTCAAAATAGAAGAAAAATATGATAAGATAAAAGATAATAAGATAAAATTCAAATAAGATTTAAAACAAAAGACTATATGTACGCTATACACACATATATCAGCAGTGGCAATGCATACATGGTGTGAAGAGTGATACATACATGGTGTGAAGAGTGATGCATAAATGGTGTGAAGAGTGATACATACATGGTGTGAAGAGTGATGCATACATGGTGTGTAGAGTGATGCATACATGGTGTGTAGAGTGATGCATACATGGCGTGAAGAGTGATACACACATGGTGTGTAAAGTGATACACACATGGTGTGTAGAGTGATACACACATGGTGTGTAGAGTGATGCATACATGGTGTGTAGAGTGATACACACATGGTGTGTAGAGTGATGCATACATGGTGTGTAAAGTGATGCATACATGGTGTGTAGAGTGATACATACATGGTGTGTAGAGTGATACATGGTGTGTAGAGTGATACACACATGGTGTGTAGAGTGATACATACATGGTGTGTAGAGTGATACACACATGGTGTGTAGAGTGATACATGGTGTGTAGAGTGATACATACATGGTGTGTAGAGTGATACATGGTGTGTAGAGTGATACACACATGGTGTGTAGAGTGATACATGGTGTGTAGAGTGATACATACATGGTGTTTAGAGTGATACATACATGGTGTGTAGAGTGATACATGGTGTGAGGAGTGATACATACATGGTGTGTGGAGTGATACATACATGGTGTGTAGAGTGATGCATACATGGCGTGTAGAGTGATACATACATGGTGTGTAAAGTGATACATACATGGCGTGTAGAGTGATGCATACATGGCGTGTAAAGTGATACATACATGGTGTGTAAAGTGATACATACATGGTGTGTAAAGTGATACATACATGGTGTGTAGAGTGATACACACATGGTGTGTAGAGTGATACATGGTGTGTATAGTGATACATACATGGTGTGTAGAGTGATACATAGATGGTGTGTAGAGTGATACATACATGGTGTGAGGAGTGATACATACATGGTGTGTGGAGTGATACATACATGGTGTGTAGAGTGATGCATACATGACGTGTAGAGTGATACATACATGGTGTGTAAAGTGATACATACATGGTGTGTAGAGTGATACATACATGGCGTGAAGAGTGATACATACATGGCGTGTAGAGTGATGCATACATGGCGTGTAAAGTGATACATACATGGTGTGTAGAGTGATACATACATGGTGTGTAGAGTGATACATACATGGCGTGTAGAGTGATGCATACATGGCGTGTAAAGTGATACATACATGGTGTGTAAAGTGATACATACATGGTGTGTAGAGTGATACATACATGGTGTGTAGAGTGATACATACATGGTGTGTAGAGTGATACATACATGGTGTGTAGAGTGATACATACATGGTGTGTAGCATCACAGATAATACTGGTGAGTTCGGTCTGACAGCTGTTTTTAATTTTTGGGTTTGGAATCAAAAACTGTTAAAAAAAACAACAGTTTTTCTCTATTACGTCAAGTTTACTATAGGTATATACTGAACTATAGGTATATAGTGAACTATAGGTATATACTGAACTATAGGTATATAGTGAACTATAGCTATATACTGAACTATAGGATCCACATTTTCTTAAAAATATACTGTACTTAACAGATATGTACTGATCTATTGGGAGCTGCACAAACTGGCCATGCAGCTGTAGATGAGTCCAGTGGTCCAGCTGGCAGCTCTCACTACAGCTAATCAGTGACAATTTACTCATCTGTCAGCATTAAAATCTAACTCAGATAAAAAACAGCAGATAAAAGTATAACTGCACAACAGAAAAGAAAAGAATGTATAAAATCTTATTGCACAAGGCTGAAACGTAAGATGAATATGATGATGAATAAATGACAAATGAACAATACAAAATATTACCTAATATATATATTGTACTTGTTAGCTGTGAAGTTATATGGTGGGTGAGGACAGAGACCCTCCCCCTCTATGGAAACTAGAGAACAAGAGCAGAGAAACAAAGGGTCTAACTGACCGTTCTATGCTGATGAAGCCGGAGATCAACTTAACGTTCACTTGTTTACCTTGTTTATGCTTGCTTCTATTGATCAACATCACACAACATGCTGTAGAAATCGCCAAACTCGGCATCCCACATTCTACACAAGATAAAGCGATGCAGCGGTCACGGCCGACGCTCATTCTAGTCTTGTTTTCCTGGAGAAAACAAATAAAATAGAAATATTGTGGCAAGGCTACCTTGGGTGTACCTTGCTGCACTCAACACTCAGAGAGGTCAAAGGTGAAACTGACTATGTGCGTGTGATGAAAAGACAGATGTCCTTGATGTGAACTCAAAGTGATGGGCAAAACAAAGCCCCCACATCTAAAGAACACAACCCTGAAAAAGCCTCTAGCCTGACGGTTTGTGTATTGATAGTGAACAACGTGGCCACGCTGCACCTCACAACTCATGACTGATCATGTTCAGACGGACCTGTGTGCTGCCACTTTCAAAACGTAACCATACGATCACACATGACTGCCCACCGCCCCTACAAACACACATGAACCACTGGCTTCATCCAGGTGAACAGCAGTATATCACAACATCGTCATGGTTACAGGCAGGGTTTGTCCCCAGTGAAATTTAATGCCAGGATACCATTTATTGAACTTTAAAGATCAAACTACGCTACATATCCCTGGTCAGAAACCACACAGCCTGCAGGGCGGCGTTCCTTCATCCAGCACATGGACAACACACACTATATGACAACAACATGTCACCCACTTTGGTCTACTCAGTCTGCCGAAGCAGGTAAATCTGATGTCAGTAGCACCTGAACTAAACTGTTGTCTGTGTTACTGCTCAATCACACTGCTTCAGCCTTTTTTCACACTCTTTCTAGACTTCTTTAAATTTGACATGAAGGTTAAACGCAGCGATCCACCAACATAGATCAGAATTACATCACATGCACCAACTTATATATAAAAACAATAATGTGCTGAATCGCTTATTATAGTATAGTATAGTATAGTATAGTACAGTACAGTATAGTATAGTATAGTATAGTATAGTATAGTATAGTATAGTATAGTATAGTATAGTACAGTACAGTTTATTATAGTACAGTATAGTATAGTATATTATAGTACAGTACAGTACAGTATAGTACAGTATAGTATAGTACAGTATAGTATAGTATAGTATAGTATAGTATAGTATAGTATAGTACAGTACAGTATAGTATAGTATAGTATAGTATAGTATAGTATAGTATAGTATAGTATAGTACAGTACAGTTTATTATAGTACAGTATAGTATAGTATATTATAGTACAGTACAGTATAGTACAGTATAGTATAGTACAGTATAGTATAGTATAGTATATTATAGTACAGTACAGTACAGTATAGTACAGTACAGTATAGTATAGTATAAAATGTAGTGCAGTAACCTTCAATTTATGACACTAGATGAAACTAAAGAAGACACCACGTGCTTCATCACATGTATGCTCACACATACATCCGCTCCTTTCTTCTTTTATCAATAGATATTATTCCCTTTTTTGAAGATTGATACCACAATAAAATGATATCACTTGCAGATGTTGAATAAATACACCTGGGGAGCATGTAAAGGTTAAAGAAAACCCAAAGTCTAGAGGACCCCTGGCACAATGACACAGCATTTACATTATATATATGACCATTTATTTAGTATTTATATGTATTATTTATGTATATAGTCTGAATTCAGTTGATATAGACGGTTCTTTTAGTAGAATGAAACTGTATCCATTCAGACTGGCTTGTTATTAGTGTGTGTGTGTGTGTGTGTGTGTGTGTGTGTGTGTGTATTAGTTTGACAGTGATAATCCTCATAAGCTAACGACTCATTTTCACCTACTGTCCATTACCAAAAGGCAAGTTAGCATAAAATGACAAATAAATGACATAAAATACATAGTTAATATATACATCCTAATAAAAACACAATACAGAGGACTTAAGAAGAATACTTAAGTCAGGTTAAGAGTAGCAAAGGATCAATAAAGATTCTTTTTCAACTAATCACGTTTCACTCGTCACATGAAGGCTTTTCAACTTTCCATGACTGAGGACGACATGCTGTGTTAGTTTGTGACATCCTGCAGTTAGCTGCTTACCCAGTGTGTCTAACAACAGCCATGTGATTTCTGCAGGACATCATACCACTGCTGGGTCATTGTAAGTCACTCTTCATAAAAGCTTTCTTTTCCTTCAAAGCAACATTTCCAATGCTGTTTGCTCTTCTGTAGTCATGTGACAGATAGCTGAGGATGTGGAATTTACCTTGAGGTGTTGCTAAAATTGTCAGAGCTTGGTTGAGGCTTGACAAAAGGTGACATTGTCAATGAAATGGAAGAGACGTTAGTGGAACCAAGGAGAGGAAATAAAGAGGTGGAATAAATGGAGAATAAAGGATGAATCCAAAATGAAATAACGATAAATTAGGGAAACGAATGTAACCTGAAGGATTTGGTAATTATTCTCTTCCATAAATGAACTCTGTGAACATTATTCAATGATTGAAGAACCTTTATTTATGAGGATGAAATGTTGACCAAACACTAAGAGGATAAACAGTTACACTCTTTACCCCATCCTGAGCCACTCAGGCTGCCGCTGTCCTCACATCCTCTCCTGCCTTGCAGTTGCATATAAATGATAAATGTCTTGTATTCTGCTGCCGTTTTAAGCAGAGAATCACTTCATGTTCATAGTCGGTTGGCCATTGTTGAGTCTCAGGTTACAGCGGTCGTCATGTGAACTGTCAGATTCTGCCCTGCTTGTCTCCAGTGTAACGAGTGCAAACTATGTACTGAAGATTTATTTGAAACCTTTATTTAAACCGGCTTCTATTACAGACAGGTGTAGTTCTGTATTTGATCATATTTTAGACAGATGTCTCTTTGTTTCTCATATTTTAAAACCTCCACCATGTTTGCGTTAAAGATTTCAGCTCGATGTATTTTTCCAAAGTCGTCTAATGGCCTCTTCTCTGCTGTTCTATTGAAACTAAACACTTGCATGAGTATTTCATGTTACACAATCCCTCTCTTTCATTTCAGGCTTTGAAACAGCTGCAGGAGGTGCTTAGTTTCATTGACACAGTTCAGAAAAACATCAAATCAGAAGCGATTGGAAATAATTAGAAAATGAAAACAGTGCTTCAGAGCAGCTGAGTGTGCTGTTGTTGTACTGATGGGATTTGTGCCATGGACAAACAGTACAAGCAAGTCTAACCCTTTATTAGCCTTTATTAGCCTTTATTAGCAGTTGGCCGTTTGGTGTGTGCCAGCCACGGCTGGGAATCTATGTAAGTACTCGAAGGCTTTAGACTACAATGATGTGTAGTAGTGATCATTCATACAGCTGCAGCCCTCACAATAACTAGTCACCATCATGTCTGGAGCAACAAGAGATCATAGTGCAATCTAATTCAACTGATGAGATATCAAGAACTCTGTGTCCTCATAAGACTTCACTCAGCTGTACTCGGGGAAACTGCATCAGCCTGCCGTTATGTAACCGAGTTAGCATTAAAGCTTAAGTGAGTTTGGATGTAGAGAGGCACAGCGTTTTTCCTTTTGTTTTCTCCTGGGGTACAAAATGAAAAGAGCAAAATAGAAGGAAGGAAGAAAGGGAGGGCGGGGTGTGACAGGAGTCAAGTATAAAAATATCAGCCGGGATGACAGGTGACAAGAGATGGATAGAGGGCGATAAGAGAATGGAGGAAGAGAGGAAAGGCAAAACAACAGCAGGGGCAGGAAGTGATAGAGAGTGAGGGAAAGTACGAGGTAGACCGGAGAATGATGAGGTGTATCGTGATGACAGAGAGCGTGTCACAGGGAGGAGGAACTAACTACACATGCTGAAAGATACAGGGAGGGAAACAAGGGGGTGGCTTGGACGAGAGCAACTGGAAGGGAAGCAGAGAGGGAGGGGGGAGAATAGCCTTTCTACCCAGCAGCCAGTCGGAGGCAGAGAGCGACTATTGCCTCAGATATCTCAGCTGACAGCAGCAGCTTGAGGCTGTGCTCGACTCTAGTGTTCGTCTGTGGGATCGACTTCAGCGCCCAGGTCACTGGGAGGTTAGCACACCATGGGGGAGGCCGGGGATTTATGGACCTCCTCCTAGAGGTTTATAGATCAACGAGAGCTGTAAGCCACACTCAGACAGTGGTTATCTACTGTGTGAGTGACAACGCTCTGACATGTAAACAAGGCCACATGGGGCACTTGTACTGCTGACTCAACTAGACTACCAGGAGGCTGAAACGCCAAAAAAAGAGCTGCTGGGCTTCTGCTCGGCTGCTGATATATACTGCAAAGGAGGCAACATGCATATCCTACAGCCGTACTGCATCAACAGGTCGGTGTATCAGTGTGAATATATGTCTGTTTGTGTGTGTGTGTGTTGTATGTGGGTGTGTACCACCGCTGGCGACACATGTTTACAACAGATAAGGTATGACAGGTCTGTGTGTGTGTATGCATGTGTGTGGTAAGCGCCTCTGTTTATGTCCCCACTGTTTCAGACAGTTATTATTTATTAGAAGTCCACAAATTTGATGACAGATTCAATTTGCTCACTTTCAATTACTTTATCTAATTAAACGTCTGGTATTCTCACATTAAACAAACCGTCTTTATCCACATGATTTTTGAAGTACTTGAACTCATTTGTTGCTTTCATTCCTTTTGCTAAAGTAATTTGCAGAGGAAATTCTGCAGTACGTTGTGTTCTAGTATTATTATAGTGCCTTATTTATTGAGGAAGATCTGAAACGGTCACCTCACATTCAGCTGGTGTCAATGTTGTGTTTTGTCATTGTGAAGGAAATATAACTTGTTAATGCATGTTAGTGATTTCAAAAGGTTGACAACAATCCTCCTATTGAAGCTCCCACCCTGCTACAGCATCTTCCTGCTGATGGTCTGTCAGCTGATGCCCTCAGGACGGAGCCATAGACCGGCTCCTGTGTCTGTCTTTGCAAATGCAGCATTTATTGCAGCAGCAGTGCAATGTGTTCCCAGGGTGGTGCATGTGAAGTCGCTGTCTGCAGTATTTCTTTGTAATGAAGGCACCATTCAAAGCTTTGTTGCAGTGTGCATTGGAGTCTGCAGCAATGTCTTTAGCAACAAATCAAATAACTAAGTGTAGAGTGAAAGGTTTCAAGTTTGGATACCAAATACAACAGCAAAAGTGGAACTAAAACTACATTTATCTGCTCTAGCTTATAAGCTTCAGACATTAGCATATCTGGCTATCCAGCTTACTGCCTGCAGTAGTAACCCTGGAAAGATAATGTTAAACTAATGTTAAGATAATGTTAAGATAATGTTAAAGTAATGTTAAACTAATGTTAAGATAATGTTAAACTAATGTTAAGATAATGTTAAGATAATGTTAAAGTAATGTTAAGCTAATGTTAGGCTAATGTTAAGCTAATGTTAAGATAATGTTAAGATAATGTTAAGCTAATGTTAAGCTAATGTTAAGATAATGTTACGATAATGTTAAGATAATGTTAAGATAATGTTAAACTAATGTTAAGATAATGTTAAGATAATGTTAAACTAATGTTAAGATAATGTTAAGCTAATGTTAAGCTAATGTTAAACTAATGTTAAGATAATGTTAAAGTAATGTTAAACTAATGTTAAGCTAATGTTAAGCTAATGTTAAGATAATGTTAAAGTAATGTTAAGCTAATGTTAAGCTAATGTTAAGATAATGTTAAAGTAATGTTAAGATAATGTTAAGATAATGTTAAACTAATGTTAAGATAATGTTAAGCTAATGTTAAGCTAATGTTAAACTAATGTTAAGATAATGTTAAACTAATGTTAAGCTAATGTTAAGCTAATGTTAAGATAATGTTAAAGTAATGTTAAGCTAATGTTAAGCTAATGTTAAGATAATGTTAAAGTAATGTTAAGATAATGTTAAGATAATGTTAAACTAATGTTAAGATAATGTTAAGATAATGTTAAACTAATGTTAAGCTAATGTTAAGATAATGTTAAAGTAATGTTAAGATAATGTTAAGATAATGTTAAACTAATGTTAAGCTAATGTTAAGATAATGTTAAAGTAATGTTAAGCTAATGTTAAGCTAATGTTAAGCTAATGTTAAGATAATGTTAAACTAATGTTAAGATAATGTTAAGCTAATGTTAAGCTAATGTTAAGATAATGTTAAGATAATGTTACGATAATGTTAAGATAATGTTAAACTAATGTTAAGATAATGTTAAGATAATGTAAAGTCTGTGTCTGCTAGATTGCAGCTTTTTTGCTGCTATTAAACTCACTATAATAACTTCACTATTCAGGTCTTTCTGCTTTTTCTGCTGCTGAAAAAATGAATTAATGCAACTTTAAAGTTTTTACTTATTTAAATTTACACTATTTATCACTGTAGATTACAGTATTAGAGTATTCTTTATTGTGAGACATAAATCTGTCATCACTGACACCAAGTACCTTTTTTTGATGATTGATGCAGAAATGTGTTTTTTGTTTTATTCTTTTGCTCAGCGATCAGGGACCTGATTAGACGATTTCCCACCGTGTTGCTGCCTGAACATGTGCACAGTAATAAAATTAATAAGTTTGCTGAGGCGTGAAGAGCAGCGAGAAAAAGAGAAAAAGACATCAGAGGATTTTTTTTATTTTTTTTTATTGTTGGAAGCGGAGAGTGGATTTGACAGCTAGAGCGAGAGCGAGAGAGCAAGAGAGAAAGGGAGAGAGAGAGAGAGGGAGAGAGAGAGAGAGAGAAAGAGAGAGAGAGAGAGGGAGAGAGAGAGAAAGAGGAAGAGAGAGAGAGAGAGCGAGAGGGAGAGAGAGAAAGAGGGAAAGAGAGAGCAAGGGAGAGAGAGAGAGAGAGAGAGAGAGAGAGAAAGAGGGAAAGAGAGAGCAAGAGAGAGAGGGAGAGAGAGAGAGAGAGAGAGAAAGAGGGAAAGAGAGAGCAAGAGAGAGAGGGAGAGAGAGAGAGAGAGAGAGCAAGAGAGAGAGGGAGAGAGTGAGGAGGGGGGTTGAAAGAGGGTGCTGGTGTTACCTAATACTGCTGATAGAAGTTCAGGGTGGAGGAGGAGGGGGGCAGAAATGACTGGGAGCGAAGAAGGAAAGTTGAGGGAGCTGACAGAAAGAAATGGGCACTTGCCAAAGAAGGAGGGAGAGAAGGAGAGAGTGATTTTATGGAGGAGAGAAGGAAAATGAGAACGGGAGGGTGTGGAGCAAACAGTCAGACATGATGAGACGGAGAGAGGACGGTAATCCAACTCTGCCACCAGGAACAGATGCAGACTGGTTCCTGTGAGAGTGAGAAAAGAGGAAGGATTGAGAATTATTGAAAGAGATACGATGTGAAGAGATGAGTGAAGGAGTTATCTATATCCTGCAGTATGTGTGTGTGTGTGTGTGTGTGTAAAGATATTATTAGATATGTGATTCAAAGCATTTGTGTACAAGTATAAAGCAAAAACGAAGATGGTGACAGAGAAAGAAGAGATCATATCGCCACCATCACGTCCACCAACTCGTTTCCTTTTCTTTTTTCAGATATTTCACTGGTTAATGTGGAAAGTTTAGCCATCAATAATCCAACATTATTAACATTATAGAGAACTGTTGATATGATAGATGATATGAGTCACATCAGCTGAGGGAGCTTGAAGCTTCACCAGTCAGCTCCTTTTATATATCTTATATATATATATATATATATATATATATATATATATATATGTGTGTGTGTGTGTGTGTGTGTGTGTGTGTGTGTATCTATATATATATATATATATGTATATGTATGTATATATAACGTGAAGCGTGTCTCTGCGGCCGTACACAGCTCTACGTGGCGTTTTAGTGTCTTTGAGCTCATTGTTTCGGTTCTCTTTGCTCTCTTTAATCTTGTTTTCAGCAGCTACATGCAGCTGGTGGCATCTGTTTGCTAATACGTTACCATAGTGACTTTTAAAAGGCGTTGATATGTCAATACTGTGTTAACTGGTAATGATAAACATGTTGCTGTTGGTAGCTTTAATTGTGGAGTTAATGATTAACTGTCATTATCCTGCATTAGAGACTGAATTACTTACATTATTAAAAAGTTCAAAGCAGATCTCTGTCCTCATCCTCTCCCACTCGTCCTCTCGCAGGTGGCCAGATGTGCCGAAGAGAAAGAGGAAGAACAGCCAATGTTCGGTGAAGAGTATGTCTGGTAAGGATATATATTTATTCACTGTGGCCTCTCTGTGTCTTTGTCACAGTTTAATCAGGTTACCTTTAAGATGCTCAGTCTTTTGATGTTGCTTTAGGGTTTGACCAGTGTAGCCTGTCACTTAGCAGCCGGCTCCTCCGGGCTTTGAATTGTGTCCTGATAATCTCCCCTTCAGTTACATTTCCCTTCACAGGCTGTGCTGGACATTTTTTTCCTCTAATGATGTGATTCACTTCACCATGCAGCCCTGTATAATTTATGTTTTAGCCAAATGTGGGCAGGATGGAGCATTTTGTGAAAAGCAGCATGCAGTGAACCCTAACCCATACTTAATACCTGGAAGGTGGCTTTATTTGGAACTAATTACTACTGAATTACTCATAGAGACATGCCTTCTTTAAGTAATGGAGTCACGCAGCAATATCAATGTTTTCATCAAAGTTTGAGAACATACTGAGGAACGCTCTAACATCTCTGTGCTATAAGTGAAGATAAGGACGACTTCATGAAAGAAACACACTCCTGCCTCCAGCCAAGTATAAAAAAGAGCAGCTCTTAACTCATCACATGATGAATCACATGCAGGACCAGACACAAGAAACCTACATCTGCCTCATTGTTTGTTCTTTTTAACTATTTAAACAGGGGTGAAATTATTACTTAGCATTTTATGGCAGCAACTGCAGACGTGTGTGATCAGTCATGTATGTAGGGGGGGGGGGGCTGAGGAAATCCACAAATGCATGTCTGTGTTCTTCAAGAACTTTGAGGTGGACCAGTTTAGTGGAGGGGGAAACTGTCTGAGCATGCTTAGGTGACTGTCAGGCCTATATATATATATATATATATATATATATATATATATATATTCTCCATCCTGTTTCACAGTCTCTTGGGGCCCTAAGGACACCGTGTCAGTGATAACACTGAGCCCCTTCTTTCCTCTCCTCCTCCACTCCTCCTTCCCTCTCATCTTCTCCTCACCTACTCATCGCCACCACTCTTCTTCCCTCCCTGTCCCGCCCCACTCATCTCAACCCTCCCTCATCCCTCAACCTCTCCCCTGTACCTCTTCATCCTCACTCCCTCCCTGTCCCGCCCCACTCATCTCAACCCTCCCTCATCCCTCAACCTCTCCCCTGTACCTCTTCATCCTCACTCCCTTCCTGTCCCGCCCCACTCATCTCAACCCTCCCTCATCCCTCAACCTCTCCCCTGTACCTCTTCATCCTCACTCCCTCCCTGTCCCGCCCCACTCATCTCAACCCTCCCTCATCCCTCAACCTCTCCCCTGTACCTCTTCATCCTCACTCCCTCCCTGTCCCGCCCCACTCATCTCAACCCTCCCTCATCCCTCAACCTCTCCCCTGTACCTCTTCATCCTCACTCCCTTCCTGTCCCGCCCCACTCATCTCAACCCTCCCTCATCCCTTAACCTCTCCCCTGTACCTCTTCATCCTCACCATCACACACACTCATTGCATCCTGTCTTCCTCTTCAACCTTCTCCTCCTCTCCTATAGCTCTTAGCGTCTCTGTTCCAGGGTACATCCCCAGCTACCTGGAGAAGGATGAGCCGTGCGTGGTGTGTGGGGACAAGGCTACTGGCTACCACTACCGCTGCATCACCTGTGAGGGTTGCAAGGTACAGTGGACATCTCCCACTTACTAAAATCCTCCCCACAAGAGGGCAGAGCAGATGAGAGATTGTCCACTCATAGATGTAGCAAGGCTGTCAAAAATGTGTATTTATTTATTTGGACTCCATAAAGAGTTTTGATGGTAAAAAGTGGATCAATCAGTAAGTTTGTGTGCTGTAGTGTAAGATGCAAACGTTAGCATTCCCGTTGGCGTAAAAGAAGAACGAATCAGAGGTCAGCTCTTCCTGGCTGAACCTTTCCTGATCTCTATGCATCGTTGTAAAGGCTCCTACAACAGCCTCTCGTATTCATATTCACTCGAATAGATTTGATCAAGCTTTACTCGAGCCGGGGTCTGTTGTTACTGTAATCTGTAACATCAGAGTCTTTTTATCAGCCAGCGTTTGGCCATCAGATAATTCGTCTCTAGTCCACTTAATACAGTTTGTATTCATGTTCACATTGCTATGACATTAAATGGAACAGCCTAAGTGTTGATTTATGTTGATATATTGATAGATATATTGATTATCTTTCATTAAGGCATACAGAATCAGTGCATATAGTAAACAACAACGGCTGCATGTTTTTAAGCTTCAGGTTTATTAAAACTGAAGTTGTGACATCTGAAACTTGAAAGTCAACCAGCATGTGCTCACAAGAAGAAATATTAACCCCCCCATCTAGGATGGATTGCCCAATGGCTATTCATCATCACACACTGTTCAGTAGCCAATCAGATGTCAGATGAGTGTCAGTTCAGTGTCAGTAAATATGGCAGTAAATTTTATTTTACTGCCATATTTTGTTGAACTGCAGCCAACAGCTGGAAGTTGAAGATAAATGGTATGCATTGGAAACCTGTATGATGCAAAATACAAGTTATATAAATAGAAAATTGCTCATAGAAACTAGAATACAAAGTAAAACAGGATTTATGTTGTTGTTGTTTTTTAAATGTCTCACACTTGACTTGATTGTGACCAGTGTGGACATTGATGAGCAGAGCTCCAGTATCTAGAGCCATCTATCCACAGGGTCTAAACATGGCTTCTGCTATCTCTGTATGATCTTGTTCACAGGAAATGATGAAATCCTGCGGTGGTCTTAAAAATCAGAAATGTTTTTCCCCTTTGGCGGATACATAAAACTACAAACTCCCATATTGTATTTCATGGTCCTGCCTTTGAGTAAAGATGGATTGGGATGTGACCACATTTTACAGCACAGCTTCTTACCTTCCTTCTTTGTAAAGCACCTCTACTCTACTCTCCCCAACTGTATTGTACAAAAGCATCTACTGAGTGCTGAACCAGCCTGCCATATGATATATGACCTAATTAATATACTTGTTTGATGCCAATCGAAATACAAGGACATTTAATGGGTGGGTTTCATTTTGAGGTTTTGGAGTTACACATTTCCCCTCAGTCAGAGTGCTCTCTTTCTGTCTCAGTACTCTTTTGCTCCTTCTTTATTCTCTCCCTCCATCTCTTCCTGTGTTTCCTCAGGGTTTCTTTCGCAGGACCATCCAGAAGAACCTCCACCCAGCTTACTCCTGTAAATATGAAGGCTGCTGCATCATTGACAAGATCACCCGCAACCAGTGTCAGCTGTGCCGCTTTAAAAAGTGCATCGCTGTGGGCATGGCCATGGACTGTGAGTTATTATGAGCTCATGTACTCTTATCATTCATTAATGTTAATTACAAAGAGATCCACATGATGGAGGCCGACACCATTACTATACGACTGTTAAAAACACATTTGAAGCACAGAGCAGAAATATTTTAACTTCTAGTGCTCTTAAAAACAGACAGATAGATCAGACGTTTAATGTCATAGCAATGTGAACATAAACATATGTGTAAACATACATATTTATCTTTTATTAGTGTCACATCAGGACCAAATGTACTGAGATTCACGTGTATTCCACATTCCTGCAACAAATCTGACTCAAAATGTATGCATGCTAAATGTGTACAAAGGAATAAGCAGTTTAGTACTCTGAATAAATCATCCAGTCACAGTGCTTACGTGGTCATTAGCCATGTCATTTAATAGTTGTTAGAGTTGAAAAGCTGACAACCTCCACTATGGCCAACAGACAGCGTCCACTCCCACCCGGACCTCCCCTCAGTATTCATGGTGTGGCTCAAAGGACGACGGGTCAGCTGGTCCACCACTTTGGTCCAGACAAATATCAAATATTGGATGGATTGAATACATCCAGTTTATAATTGTTCCCAATGGATATAATATAATAGTATGAAGCAAATATAAAGAAACAAAAGATGCATCAATCAATTATGATTACCAGTGTCTCCACCAACCCCGCCTTCTGTATGAACTCACCTGAATGCTCTGTCATGTGTAATCCCCCACCCTGACCACCTCGCCCCTCAGTGGTGTTGGACGACTCGAAGCGCGTGGCCAAGCGCCGTCTCATCGAGGAGAATCGAGAAAAAAGAAAGAGGGAGGAGATGGTGCGGACGCTGCAGGTGAGGCCGGAGCCGGACAGTGCGGAGTGGGAGCTGATTAGGATGGTAACCGACGCCCACCGAAACACCAACGCCCAGGGCTCCAGCTGGAAACAGAAGCGCAAGTTTCTGGTAAGCTTTTAGATGTCAACAGGCGGTGTTGTAGCTTCAGAGTGACCACGTTCAGCTCTGGAGTGGCTACTTCGTATCGAGAGATTTTCACACAGCACTTCACGCCATCTTTCATGTAGCGTGTTAGTCTAAAATGTTCCGTCCACACGATGTTGAAACACATGAGAGAAAGCCTCTTTGTTTCATTTTCAAAAATGAGCCAGTTCAACAGCAACAACCTCTGCAAACGCACGTGTCGACGCAGCCGATGGTTACCTTGAAACAAAGGTCAAGAGACGGTGTCAGTTACCAGGCAACCATTCCATAAAGGCAAATACAGGTTTAGAGTGAATACAGTTTTTTAAGGTCTGCTGTAAAATCACTCGGGGTGCAGAAGGACACCCAGGAGAAAAGGTACTTCCTGTTGTTCACTATATTATACTAAACTAACTGTTGTGTACTGAAACCAAAATATTTGAAGCTTACATCACAGGAAATAAATAATATTACAACACATTCAATAAAAATCTAAATGACAAAGTTTGGCCCATTTGTAAATTGCTGCCCATAACTGTTAACCAACACATGATTTGGTAGGATTCAGGTGTTTCCTCATAAGATCATTTAAATTAAATGTCCCTGGAGTGTTTCTATCGATACGTTCATGACTGCTTTGCCTCATATCTGTTTCAGCTCTCACTCAAGTCCTCATTTCATCTCAACACAGTCGGCATCAGCTGCGTAGCTATAAATGGAAACAGGTGCAGCGCTGGCCACATTCGCCCACTTAATTAGACACCTTCTCCCTTCAGCTCTCCCTGGTGCTAAATCAGGTGTAGCACAGAGAAATGGCTCTGATCGGATGAGGCTGCTAAAGGCCTTGAATTAATTATGCTCTTCATAGGACTTTATTGTCCGTAGATGAGGTCATACGTACAGTGCTACACATGCATCACAACATATCTCATGTCTCATCACTACAACACCACTTACTTACTATGAGGAAAATTCAGTCACAGCTTACAACCTCAGTTCAGTTGTGTGTTTCCTTGTAACATTTAAGTGATGGATGATGACGTTACCCATGTGGTATCTTGTTTCTAGTCAGATGATATTGGGCAGGGTCCGATGATGCCCACCCCCGACAGAGACAAGGTGGACCTGGAGGCCTTCAGCGAATTCACCAAGATCATGACCCCTGCCATCACACGCGTTGTCGACTTTGCCAAGAAATTACCCATGTTTTCTGAGGTCGGTTCAGTGGTGTGTTTGTGTGTTTCTTCTCTTGCTTTTGTGCTTCTAATATTATGGTTTTTATATCTGTTTTGACTTGTTTTAACTTATCTGTGGGTTCCATGCAGTTTATGACAGTTTGATGCCTCACAGTATCATCTAAACATTGTCTCTAAGTATGTAAGCTAAGCAGCTAAATACTGTCATGTTAGATTGAAATGAGTCTAATCTTATCACACTTCATAACACATCATGAAACTAGGACTAAGAACAAGGTTGTTTGGGAGTAATGTATAGTGAACAGGAAACGGTCTCATTATTACTTAATCCTTTGTAAAGTTAATGTCATGCTCTCCCACATACAGCTGTCTCACTTTTTAAATTAAAACCCATCAGAACATTTTTTATAGTGAGCAATAACCAGTGTAGAGTCTAATATCTGTAATTCTGCACACATTCATATCATTGTGCTCAAATGAAGGCACTTTATTATAAAAATAAAAGGCAGCAAGTAAATAAAGTGCATTTGGACACAGTGTGTGTGCATGTTCTCGTTAACACCAGACTCGTCACATGAACCGACTAACAAACTTGTGAAGCTAAACGAGGTCGGTTGATTGGGTACTTCCTCTTTGTTATGCTGCTGGTCAAGCTGTGATTACACCCAATAATAATCAACCACTTCCCCGTCTCTCTGTCTCTCTGTCTCTCTGTCTCTGGACATGTGATGACTCACCACTCACTGATATTGCTCTGCGCTTTACGAAGTGTGTGTGTGTGTGTGTGTGTGTGCGCGCGTGTGCGCGTGTGTGCGTGTGTGTGTGTGCGTGTGTGTGTGTGTGTGTGTGTGTGCTCTGCCTCACTGAGTGCAGTCATGTATATTTAGGGGCACTCTGGTTATATAAAGTAGCAGGGGAATTGTTGTGAACAGAAAATAACCTTTTCTTTACAAGGAAGCCCTGAAGAAAAGCTCCTATATTACAGGATAGAAATTAAAGGTAGATTTTTCTATAGTTTAGTTTAGTGAGGTAATATAGTGGCTTTATGTGGTTCTTCTGAATTAAGTTTTGTCTTTATGTCCTGTCATACTATTCACTGATGACGTCCTGGTTTTACTGTTTCCCAGCTGCCATGTGAAGACCAGATCATCTTACTGAAGGGTTGCTGCATGGAGATCATGTCGCTGCGCGCTGCTGTACGCTACGATCCAGAGAGTGAGACGCTGACGCTAAATGGCGAGATGGCTGTAAAACGTGAGCAGCTGAAGAACGGAGGGCTGGGTGTTGTATCAGACGCCATCTTTGACTTAGGCAAGAGCCTGGCCCAGTTTAACCTGGATGACTCGGAGGTGGCGCTGATGCAGGCGGTGCTGCTCATGAGCTCAGGTGAACAACTCTCAACCCCACACAGTTATACTGGGGCTCAGAATAATGGATACTGGCCAAAGCAAGCAAAATATTCTCATATTCTCTTGATTAGTAACACTATATGTCAGTAGCTAGGGCAACCCCCAAGACACCTGGTTCCACAACTTTTATCAGATTAAATGTAAACAGAATTATTCATTTAATTAAGCGTAGGAGAGTATTTGCCCATCTGAAATCACTTAACCCTGACTTCCTGCTCCTGCAGGAAACCCACCAACCAGACCAACACTCAAAACTTAAGTACAAAAAGGTTGGGCAATATAACGACAATCCATCTGATGCCACAAAATAATTACAGATGTAAATGTGGTCACTATATTATTGTTATGGGTAAACAGCATGCCAGAAATTCCTTTCAGTACATATAAACCTCTTCCTTGAAATCAGGTCCCTCAGTGCACTATGTGGGAATCCATGTAGGCTTACCTAAGGGGCCAAATCATTTTATATACAGTTTATGAAAATAGACACACTAACTGTCTTTGAGTTCAAGACAGGTGTTTTATGAGCATGGAGAAAAAGCAGAGAAGTTGTTGGCTCATCAACTAATGCCGTCAGATGCCAGGAGTGCAATTTCACAGATTAGCACAGGTACCAATATCCGCTGACGAGATCACTCAAGCAATCAAATCGATGCAGGGAGAGGGAAGGCCCCAGGGCCTGATGAGTTCCCTACTTAATTTTATCTGGCATTTTGCTTAAGACATATTCCTATTCTTAAACTAATGTATGATGAAATCCTCTCTAATGAGAAGCTACCCTTGATGCTCACACAGGCTACAATTTCTGTACTGTTGAACAAGGATAGAGAGTCCCTGGATTGTGGCTCCTAGGCTCCTGTTACCACTATTATCGGCTCTGATCAAACAGTCTTTATTATATAGAGACAGTCTTATTTTAATATTGTTTAACATTCTGTATGCAGACCACTCAACCCTGCAGTCGGAAGTTATTTCCCTAGATGCTTTTGTTGAGTTGAGTGGGGCTATCTATTCAGTGTTAAAGAAAGTTGGCTATGGCCCAACTTTCTGCACTTGGATCCTCTGTCCACACTAATAACATGAACTCCAGCTACGTCCCTCTCCAAAGAGGGACATGGCAAGGCTGCTGTTCATCTCCTTTTTTATTTGATTGGACATTGAGTCTCTGCAATAGCGCTGCTTTCCAATGAAGTCAGAGTGACAATGAGGTCCACAAGGTGTCACTCTATGTAGATGATTTACTCCTTTATATGTGGAACCCAGAAAACTCCATAGCTCATGTTACAGCCACGACCTTCAGAAACCTTTAGCTCAGCCTTGTGACCAGCAACATACATATAACATATATACAGTGTGTTTTCAGTTAATCATGTTAATTAACATTTTGGTTGCCTAATAAACTTTTGTTAGGCCTTCAGACCCTTTAACCAGTTGGCTGTTTATTTTGTTTTTCGCTAACATGAATTACAGACGCACTGTGCTAACCAAGCTAGCTTGCTAGCATTAGCAGTAGGGTTAGTTCCATGTTCTCATCACTCACTTCTGGCTCCAAAAAAACAACTGGAAAGTCTCCTTCATTCATATAATAGGTCAAAGAGATGATGACTTCTCTGAAATTACAAAGTTAGGTTTTCATTATGAAGGTCTCTGAAAATGTTTTATACAGATGTCATACCCTCCTTGTTGGAGTTGTGTGTCTGCTACATCAAACACACAACTCCAGATCCTTTAACTGGGCACAACGAGTACCACTTACCACTCTGTGACAACTGTTTTATGATGTCTTGTGTGTCTGGAGGAGCTTTAACAAGTTTGAAAATAAGTCTAAGAGAAAACCTGCGTTACAAACTAGGGGTGTTGGACTGATGTGGTCATTTACCAGGTAGGAAGCGTCTTACACCTATTTTAAGCCCAGGTTAAGGATTTATTGTTCCATTATTAAACACTTTGGCTGTCCAAAGATTGTCCAACATTTTGAGAGGCCCTATAAATCTGAATAGGCAAATTGTAGTGTAAGTGGTGATGACACCAAAAGAGACAAAATCATAACTCATAACTCTTTAAAGAATTACTGGGGGTGTCCATGGCTGAACAGCAGATCAGGCTCAATCCAGGCCTTCTTGCAGGCTAATACACTCCATAGAAGCCAAACTGGAATGGTTAGACATTTTGGGAAATGCATTTCTTCTCTTTATTGCTAAGAGTTAGAAGAGAAGATCAAGCTAACCAGCTGCTGGATGTAGCTTCATATTTAACAACAGTGACACCAATCCTGTCATCTAACTCTGCACAAATGTAACTCTTTCTCTCTCATTTATCACCCCAGACCGTTCAGGGTTGACCAGTGTGAAGAAGATCGAGCAGTGCCAAGAGGCTTACCTGTTGGCGTTCGAGCACTACATCAACTACCGTAAGCACAACATTCCTCACTTCTGGCCCAAGCTGCTGATGAAGGTGACAGACCTGCGTATGATCGGAGCTTGCCACGCCAGCCGCTTCCTTCACATGAAAGTGGAGTGTCCCAATGAACTCTTTCCCCCGCTCTTCCTGGAGGTCTTTGAGGACCAGGAAGTGTGACTTTAAAGGCATCGAAACCAAGGCAGCCCCCTAAAGGAACCCTGGACACATAATGGAAAACCAATGGGGCGGCTTTGGTGAAAGAGTGTGAGGGGGCTTGGAAAGAAGGAGAAGGAAAACTGGATTTTTATTTTTCTTCAGTAGGAAGGCGCCCTCTTAACTATGTTTTTCTTTTTTTTTGTCAATCACCCACAAGACCCACCACCTGCCACCAGCACACACACACACACACACATCACCCGAGAGAAACACACTACTACACACTAGTACTTTATAGTTATTCACAGATTTAAAGTCCACACACACACATTTCCATGACCTCACAGTACATCTATATGCAAACACAAATGTCATCGCACCTGTATGGGCCTCCTGATTCCTTCCACACAGGTGTGGACAAACAGTCATTCCAGTAATGATGCACTGAGGATCAAGTCTCTATATTTCCCTCCACACCCACCTCTCACATCACAAATGTCTAGTTTTTGTAGTTTTTTTCTGGGACCTAACCATTAGCCAAACTCCCTCCACACATCTCCTTAACTGCATTCTCGGTGTGCGCGTGCAGCCCAACCCTCAGTCTGCCGAGGCCCTGTGAGTGTATGTCAACCTACCTCCCTTCACGTACTGACCTCTCTATCTATCTCTCTGTCTCACATACACACAGAGACACACACACACTCACACATGGTACGTGCACAAAAAAACACCCCTACACTTTTACCTCATAACTTTAAAAATGTATTTTCTCATTTATTGTGAAGGTTGTGGTAGTATAATGAGAAAACACAGCCATGCAGTCCTCAGTTACCCGTGTACTTCTGCTAGAACTTACAGTGGGAACACTTTGTATGAAGCGTGTATCTATGATGCGTTGTTCAGACATACCTGAGTGACCTATGATAATGCATTATAACAGTTGCTGTAAGCTTTTTGTTTTGCATTTCTGGGTTGGATGAACGTCTCGGTCTGTTTATGAGGCTATCAGTTAGTTGGCTCAGCTTAGCACAAAGTCTGGAAATAGGAGGAAACACCTTTAAGCTCACTAATGAATCCATTATCTTGTTTGTGACAGACAGAGTTAGCATCTAGCTGGTGAGCTTAGTGGAGCATTCAGCAGCAAAGAGCCAGATATCTGTTGGTCAGAAACAGAGCTCAAAGTCATCAGGTGAAGAAACTAACTGCTGGAGGCATAAATGTGACTTACATTAACTTCTGTGGCTTTGCTGTCAGAATAATCGGCGTGTGTTTACAGCGTATTAATATACATTTATTGTACTTTACACAGACAGTAAGAGGTAAGAAAGGCATTAAGGCCTTTCTATATGTTTACAGGAAGCACTGTTATTAATAGCACCTCATAACTTTTCATGCATAATATGTTGAGCAGGCGTGAGACATGCTTGTCGTCATATTGAGTATTGCAAAGTTAATAAAGTTTATTGGAGCTATAGGCTGCATAGAAAGTGTTTCCACTCCTTTTAAAAGATGAATTATTATACAGTGTTACTTAGTGTAGTTAAAGTAGTTAGATCACACTCTTGAATGACATTAATGAAAGCCTAATTAAAATGAACTAATTAATTGCATTCATGCAGACTTGAAAAATGAGGCATATAGTATATGAATATAGTGAATATTCATGTTGTCATTACCTCACACACATGCACATTACACCCATTCAGTAGTCTTTGGATGTGTTACCTCAGTTCTTTTGTTCTTCCTCCCTAATAACCACTGGGCTGCACCACCACACTTCCTGCCCTCATGTGTGTATATGAGCCCCGCCCTTTTTATGCACCATAGCCCCGCCTCCTCACTTCTCCGCTGGCTTGTGATAGGTTCAGCGCCAGCAGACGGTGGTGGTGGTGGTGGTCTTGGGAGGGGGCGTTGTCACTTACCTCTGCAGGCTCCCCCTGTCGCCTGTACCTGTTTCAAGACCCGCCTGAAACCGACAGATTCTACCTCACCCCTCATCTCAGTGCAGCTGCCCCTCTGTCTGCAACACACAAAAAATGCACACATTTATATATATATATATATATATACACACACAAACAGTGCACAAAGGAGTTGCCAACGTGGACCTGTTGAGGGACCTGTTGAGAGTGCCGCTCCACCGGGTTATTTACACGGGCCATCGATGGATCAACAGTTGACAGCTGATATGGCAGAAGTCATTTTTATCACTCACCACGTGGGACCAACACTCACTTTGGATTCTGTTTTTATTTAGGAAACCTGAAATGACACTGAGGGCAGCAGTGACTTACAATCACGACGTTACGATGCCGATTGACCCTAACAGAAACTGGAAGCTGGGGGTCCAGTGGAAGCCATTTTGGCCTGATTGAGTCAGGCCAACGGACCGTTATGGTGGACAGATATGCAGAATAAACAGAGTCAGCAGTATTCGCCTGTGGATGCGGTTTCATCCCGGCTGCGAGGAGGGAGACGACCCACGTGGACGACTGTGGCGGGTAGTAATTTGACTCGGGCCAAGCCAATAGCAAACCGCCACACAAAAAATGGACCCTATTTTCTCCCGATCTTTCCTTCACCACCGCTGCAGAAATGCACAGCAAGTTATTTAAAAGGCTTTCTAAGCAAAAACTATGAACTTAACACTGCTGAAATAAGCTCCACCAGTCATATCCCAAATTACCATCCACTACAAATAACTATCAGGTTTTTTTCTGTTGCACTAAAACCACAATGTCTGTATCCCTTAGAGGCCCTCAACTCTTTCCTTTAACCCCTCCTCCGACATCTTTCCTTTCTCTGCCTGTCTTCAGCAGTCTTAAGAATATTCTCTATCTCCGTCGCTGTGAGAGCACACACAAACACACACACGCACATAAAACCACACACCGTTGTCTCATGTCTGGATTACCTGTTGAAGCCAACAGGGACTGTGAAATTGGCCTTTCGCCGCCACCGTTCTCAGTATTACTAATCTACGTTGCAGGGTATTTAAATAGAAGCATAAGCGCAGATTGTACAGGGATATACACACTCACACATACACAGCAAGGATGAGGAAGCGGTGCAGCGTTGTACCCGCCGTCCTGCTCTACTCACTATCACTGTGAATGCAAGGAACAAGGAGAAGGAACCACTGGGCTTAGTCATTCTGATGTGTGCCTCACAGAGGTCGGTAATACAAAAAGACACGATACAGTATATAGAAACATATATTTATAGATATAAATGTGCCGGTTGTATGTGGCATTAGAGCTATCAGTGGTTGAAATGATGCCGCCAGCTCAAACCAGATCATGAGTCTGTCTGACCTGTGTAGCAGGAGGTGGACCAGTCTACTCACCTGTCTGTATCTATATTTGTAAAATAAGCATCGCTGAGTCTAAGCGTTGTGATTCTATATGACGCGTTCACCACCTGTTCAACATCACTTTACTGTACCTTAGCCACAACTAAATCTCTCTTTTTCTCCTGCTCTGCTTTGGGACTACAAACGAGATCAGGTCTGATCCACGTAGCGTCATGGATTGAGATTTAGATTTGAGCTGGCAGTGCAGCCTCTGCGTCTCTCTCTCTCTCTGCGTCTCTGTGTCTCTCTCTCTGCGTCTCTGTGTCTCTCTCTCTGCGTCTCTCTCTCTTTGTCTCTGTCTCTTAGCCGAATGATCACTGGAGAAATCCTCTCCCATGTCCTTTTTAAAGACAAAAACCCACACCAGCACCACAGAGCACACTGCCTTCAGCCATGATCAGTTGCACCAGCATAGCAGAGAGACGGATTAAAAGTCAGTGACCACTCTCCTCTCCAAAAGAAAAGCCATTTTACCTTGACATCGATGCTAGCTATGATAATGCTAAGTTCAGACAGCAGGCAAATCCCATTAGCTCTTTAAATCTGCTTTTTAACAGTGTAATTTTAATTAATTAGATTTGATTTGGCACACGATAGTGTGTTTTCAGCACGCATGACTAACATCTAGAGACGCTGCGACCAACCAATGACACGGACTGCTTACGGTACTCTAACTTTTATGAGGCACGGAGGCAGTTCATAACAGGCGTGACACCCTCTTCTTTTCCTACAAGGAATATCGAAAGTCAAAAGATTCCCTAAAAAAGCACTTTTCTGTGTGTCTGAACACGGCCTGGCTGGAGGTTCGCTTGCCGGCAAAGCCGAATGAAAATGCCTCCCATGTCATTAAAGCATGTTGGTCAAAAGCAGCAATGTTGAGAGTTGCAGTTGAATCAAGAGTTGCCTCAAGAGTTGTGCTCTGTATCACAGAATTGTGTTTTTGCTCTCTCTATCTCTCTTTCTCTTAGTTGGGTTTCACGTTACGTTTACAATAAACTAAAATGTGACCTTGATGCCAAACTCTGCCACTGCAGCCTGGCACAAAACTAGAACAATTACTCTGAAGCAACTCCACACACAACTACTTCTACTATTTCTATTACTTATTGCGTACCCAGGGACAACATCCTCACCCTCTACTTCATGTCTGTCTTTCCCCATCCTTGCATTTCCATTTTCTACGCAGTTTACGTCCCCATCCTAGTCCCCTTCTCTATTTATTTCAGTCCTCTTAGTGTGCACCAACACACACACACTCACAGAAACGTATCCCAACTCATGCTAGAACTCTTTGGTGGAGAAAGATGACAATCTTTGCAGAAATATGTCCACGTGTGGAATGTAAAATAATGAAATTGTACCATTAAATACACGGTGTGACGTCCCACACTCATGTTGTTTTTGATGTTGTTGATGTTGCTTTCGTTGTGCACCAAGTGTATGTTGCTCTGCTTATTCTGGGGTGGATGAGTTTGCAGACGGGTTAAACCCTGAGACGTCCTTTTTTTACTATGTTTATAAAATACTTGTGGTGTGACGACTGAAAACCCTGAGCAATGTAAAGCAAGAGATGAAGTGACTTTGCTTTGGATAGGAGATGATTATTCTTTTATGTCATTATTAATTTGCATCATATTTTCTTGGTAAGTGAATGTCTGTCGATCTGTGTTGATGAGAAACTGGCTGTATTTGCACTTTGAGACCATCGTTGGTGCAGTGGCAGCTTGGGCTCATCCAAGGTTCAGGGTTCAGTTCACCTTCAGTTCAGCTGATTGAACAAAATCTGATTTCATTTAGCATTTAAACTCTATTTAATTGCCTTATTCGGTTATTAAAATTTGTAAAGAAATGGGTTACACATTCAACTTATGAGAGTTGCACCACAGCCAGCTTATTATACGCTATTTAACTTTACTAGAGTTATTCAAACCTGCCATTGGTTTTGAGTCATATTCAATACTGAAGTTACTAAAACAAATTGTCAATGATTGAAGCCTGTCATGGGTTTCCTGCTTCCCCGTCTTTGTTCGTTTGCACCATGGCTAACTGTGCAGCATGGATACACTGCATGGACGCATGCACGGGATTAGCCCGCTTCCCTTTGAGCCTGAAAATCTTCTTATGTAACAATGGTTACCATAAATGTTTTCTAGTGTCTAGCAGCTGTTAGAGGACGTGCAGCTAACAGCTGGCTAACTGGCCCTTGAGATATGTTCACTTGTAATTAATTTGTAAAAAAGATGAATTATAGTCACTGATTGGAGTTTAATGGCTATTCGTGTTGTTTTTGGTATAAGATTAGCTGTAACTGAACAGGTGAAGGACCAAAACGCTCTGTTGAATCTGCTGCCACATTTAAAGCTATCAGCACAATGTTGGACCAACGGGTCCAGTACATCTACAGTTAACTAGTGGTAACTGCCAAATCCACAGTCCATTTCCTGCTTTAGTTGAACTGAAAGTGAATGAACCTGAATTCTGTTTTCCACAGTTGTGCATCACTTGCTAAGCTGGGCATTTGCAATTACTCTGATGTGATCTGGGTCAATAAAAACCTCCCACGTCCTGGTCTTAGCCTTGAGACGGCTCCAAACTGACCAGGGCTCATTCTGTCATTATAAATCTGACATATAATAATCTACATGTTGCTTTTGATGGGAAAAACATTAAAAAAGAACAAAAATAAACCAAAAACAGAGATGTCTACAACTACTCATACCTCATTGTACTGAGTCTTGAAGACTTTATTTGGGAGCTCGTGGCCGAAGCCTCTCCTCATCTCTAATGAAGACTAGACTGAAGAAAAGAACTCAATAAAAGTCAATGTCGTAGAAGGATGGTGAATTTAACAGGTCATAAGATAAATCAGTGACAATGCTGTGGGCCCCCAAAAACTCTGTTATGTCTATAAGGAACTGATATCATGAAATATGAAACCATTCTTTGAATATTGAACATCAGGCTGTCAGATATTCTCCACGTTGACAAACCAAGAGAGGACTGAACATTCAGGACAAGCGTTGGCTCGTGTAGAGTCGCTTGGCCAACTGAAACATCTAAACACAAGCTCAAATCAGTCTGCAATGAAAAAAACATTTTTATCTTCTTCAGGCCTCAATTTCCTCAAGTGCAAATATGCAATTACACACTTCTATTTGTGTCCAGCGTGCTTCAGTACAGGCCAGTAAATTGTGCCTTGAACAAGAAGTCGACTGATCCCATGATGAAAATGTCCTCTCTTGCTTTAGTTTTGGTCCCTTAAACTCTCGTCTGTAGACCTTATGCAGCACCATCAGCACCATCAGCACCATCAGCCCAGTCTGATCAGCATAGCTGAGAAACATCATGAGAAGCTATTTCCTGTTTGTGAAGCAGGTATCATTAGTGGCATGGCACAGTGTTGAATGTAAAGCTGAATGAGATATATGGGTTGAAGCCCCCCCCTTCACACACACACACACACGGGGGTTTATGGTGTATTTGATGAAGCTGGCTGTGGGGTTCTAATGGACACAGTTGTTGTTCTGTCTTCTGCATCTCAGCTCAAAGCTGTTTGTGTTTGTGACTCTGTGACATTCATTTTCAGCATTATAAAATTATTTGATATCACTTTGCCTATTTTGTTTCTGTCCAGCAGAATCGGGGTGACTGACACACACACACACACACACACACACACACTAAACAAAGCCGTCCAAACCTCTTACACAAATTCAAATGAAGCCTTGTAACTTTTAACACTGCATTCAGAATGTCCTGAAGGATCTGCTTTGATCGACGGGTCGACTGAACTTTGAACTTTGTTTGGTAAATGACACACCAAGAAAAAAGTTTGTGGGATGCAAATCTGGGTTGTGGCCGAAAGTAGAGAAGCAGCATTACTGTGGTGGCGCCTCACTTGTAAACCTCCATATAATACTTTAATGTACGTAAAGGGACCTCACTATGGCTTCTTTTTCCAAGAAATGTGTCCAAGAGAGCCCATAAAAGCAGCTGTAAATTCACAATATAGTCTGCAAATAAAATAAATCTTATAATGTAATAAAGTTCAGAAACAGGTAGATTCAGAAAGTAACAACCACACGTCTTCTTTCCATGAAACACATTTCATTTTCATAAATATCTATTAGATTCTCACAGCTACTCCACACAGCACTTGATTTATTTATTTATTTTCATAATCAGTATCAGTGGAGGTCGGGTCACATCTGATCTGTGTCTTTATGGACCCGAATGTCGTAGCATTAAGATTTAAGAGGCTTAACCCAAACCACCAAAAACAATCCCAGACCAAAAGTACACACAAGTATGTGTACAGAGGTGACTGCATAGTGTATTTATTAGTGCTCACAGAAACTGCATGCTAAATGTTGGGCTTATTAGATTCAGGAAAAATGTAATATATTAATAATATATTGTGGAAAAAGCAAAGTATTTAACAAGAGAGAATATCTTACTGATGAGGTGTGTAGATTTTACTGATAATTACAGTAAAATGTGGACACACAACTTCAATATCATGATAAGACATGAAGTGTTTCTGATTGGTTCTCCTCTCAGTCAGACCTTCAATCACCTCGGATGGAAGTGATGGAGACACAAGTCTCAGCGACTGGATCTCCTTCAGAGACGGTCGTCTGCTGTCAAGCCGGCTCTACACGAGTGTGATGATGAGGAAGATGAGATCTGCAGGGAAGAAGAAGCACGGCGAGACGTTACTGGAAGCAGTCATCCATGTTATCATCATTTTCTAATTATGGAAACAGACTAAATTATTACAAACTCTGAGACTCATGAAAGCCAGTTGATGTTAAATTGGTTTCAGGGTTGTTGTGGAGGAGATGATGTAACAATGAGCAGCTTTGCTCTCCACCAATCCAAAGTCCTTCACCTCCACACCCCCCCCCCCTATTCTCTCCCAAAAAACACAGAAGGGCACAGCTGGTACAGAGCAGACATGCTGCACACTGGCGTGGATAGTGTGTGTGTGTGTGTGTGTGTGTGTGTGTATGAGAAATTAGAGATAGACACACACACTTGTACACAGACACAGATTGACAGACCGGGACATCCATTACAGATTTTTCCCCTCAACTAAAGGAAAAGTGCTTCCAGCAAATCTCTAAAAATAGAGCAGTGTATTTTGATGATGCTCATATTCACTGACATCGCTCATAATTTCGATGTTTCCAGTTTTAAGAAAAGCCCTGTAGGCGACACACTGTCACACACGTGCATGCATCATAAGAGCGTGCTGCTGACTAAAGCACATATGATCTGATTGCATAACACGTTTCATCATCATATCAGTTTGTTCTTTAATCTGAGATCAATATATTCTGATTTATCTGTGGAAAGGCTCAATAATGCCTTTAGTTTCCCTGTAAATTCTACTTTACACTTTACAGAGTTATATGAGCAGAAACATACCGCTGAGAATAAAAAGAAAATAAAACATAACAGGACAGGACAGAAGATCTATCAGAGAGCAATAAAATGATTCAGATACTGAGGATTTACACTCCACTACACTCACATACACCTGACTCATTCAAATGAACACACACACACACACACACTTGAAAGCACATGGCTACCCCACCCCCAGGGACTCATTCATGCAGACTGGTGTTATGTAAGAGTGTTACCCTCCTCTCCTAACAGACACGTCCTTGCATCAACTCCATGTGTCAGACCAGGACATTTATAGAGAGAGAGAGGGAAAGAGAGAGAGACAGAGAGGGAGAGAGAGAACGAGAGAGAGAGAGAGAGAGAAAGACAGAGACAGAGAGAGAACGAGAGAGAGAGGGAAAGAGAGAGAGAGAGACAGAGAGAGAGAGAACGAGAGAGAGAGAGAGAGAGAAAGAGAGACAGAGAGAGAGAGAACGAGAGAGAGAGAGAGAGAGAGACAGAGACAGAGAGAGAACGAGAGAGACAGGGAGAGAGAGAGAGAGAGAACGAGAGAGAGAAAGACAGAGAGAGAGAGAGAACGAGAGAGAGAGGGAGAGAGAGAGAGAGAGAATGAGAGAGAGAGAGAGAGGGAGAGAGAGAGAAGGAAAGAGAGAGAGAGAGACACAGAGAGGGAGAGAGAGAACGAGAGAGAGAGAGAGAGAGAAAGACAGAGACAGAGAGAGAACGAGAGAGACAGGGAGAGAGAGAGAGAGAGAACGAGAGAGAGAAAGACAGAGAGAGAGAGAGAACGAGAGAGAGAGGGAGAGAGAGAGAGAGAGAATGAGAGAGAGAGAGAGAGGGAGAGAGAGAGAAGGAAAGAGAGAGAGAGAGACACAGAGAGGGAGAGAGAGAACGAGAGAGAGAGAGAGAGAGAAAGACAGAGACAGAGAGAGAACGAGAGAGACAGGGAGAGAGAGAGAGAGAGAACGAGAGAGAGAAAGACAGAGAGAGAGAGAAAGACAGAGACAGAGAGAGAACGAGAGAGAGGGAGAGAGAGAGAGAGAGAACGAGAGAGAGAAAGACAGAGAGAGAGAGAAAGACAGAGACAGAGAGAGAACGAGAGAGAGAGGGAGAGAGAGAGAGAGAATGAGAGAGAGAGAGAGAACGAGAGAGAGAAAGACAGAGAGAGGGAGAGAGAGAGAAGGAAAGAGAGAGAGAGAACGAGAGAGAGAAAGACAGAGAGAGGGAGAGAGAGAGAAGGAAAGAGAGAGAGAGAACGAGAGAGAGAGAGAACGAGAGAGAGACAGAGAGAGAGAGAGAGAACGAGACACAAAGAGAAGGAGAGAGAGACACACAGAGAGAGGGAGAGAGAGAGAGAGACAGAGAAAGAGAGAGAACGAGAGAGACACAGAGAGAGAGACAGAGAGAGAACAAGAGAGAGAGGGAGAGAGAGAAAGAGAGACACACATAGAGAGAGAGAGGAATATAGAGGAAAGAAAACATAAGGGAGGGTGTGACTATGAGTTTATCTTACAGTACAGGTGTGACCTGAGCTCAACCTCCAAAACCTATGGAATGCACTCACACACACTCACTCACACACACACACACACACACACACACACACTCACACACACACACTCACACACACACACACACACACACACACTCACACACACACACTCACACACACTCACACACTCACACACACACACACACACACACTCACACACACACACTCACACACACTCACTCACACACACTCACTCACACACACACACACACACACACACATGTTTTTTTGTTTTGTTTTACATAGACTTACATTCATTTCCTGGAGAGCTACCATAACCCAAACTCTGACCTTCACCACTAAAAATCTGCTTTTTCCCCAATTGGGCACACGTCTTTTGTCCCCAGTTGGACAAGCCGTTCCCAATTAACTTGTCTTTAGTCCCCGAAAATAGGCTAAGTCTCACACACACACTCACACACACACACACCTAATAAGAGAGGAGGAGGTGCCTATTAAAAGGCCTTTGGCAGGATCGTAGGAATTTAGAGGGAAGCAGAAAGAAGCAACTGAGTTGGTGGGAGAGTCGTGGCGGGTGGTGTTTTATTTGGTTGGTTTTTAGGTTGTAAACTGAAGAACGCTTTTCTTTGTGCATTTATATAAATCAGAAAACAAACATATATCTATATAGACAAATGTAGTTTGTGCCTTTGGGCCATACAAAAAAAAATTGATTTGATCTCGGATACAGGAGAACTAATGTTAGCTCAGACATTTCTAGTTGAGTTTGTGGTTGCTGTAGACTGAATCATAACAATATAACAATAATAATATTGTTCTTGGTAATGTAAAATGTTATTTATATTCTTTTATCTTTCAATGAACGTAATAATCATGAGAAACATGTTGAGTGGTGAGAATGAAGTAGATGTTGTCTAAATCTGCCCTCTAGTGGCGACCCAGTGTAAACTAACACTCAGTCACACAACCAACCAGTGAATCAGTGAATGAGACTGTAGCAGTGATCTGCTTAAACATGTATAGTTGTCTCTAGTAGCGTCTCATATATTTAGTAGTGTGATGCTGATGGGAATTTGCAGTTTGAATTGTTGATCTGCAGCTCTCAGTGCTGCTGCAGTAGACGACTGCGCCCTCTACAGGACAAATTGAGCACTAACTAGAAATCTACCACTGATGCTGTATATGGATCAGAGACATGAAGAGCAACAGAACATGCAACACACATTTAACAGCAGCCTCAGGCTAGGAAGTAGTAGTTAGTAGTAGTATTATAGTACTAGTATAAAAAGTTATCTTACTCTTTAATTTAGAACCAACATTTAAGATTTTAGATTCTATTCTGGATTTATAGGGAGCCATTGCAGAAAAGTTAATATGGGAGAAATATAATCTCTATAATCTCTATGAAATATGAGTAGAGGTGTCCAGGCAGAAATATCTGGGAGTGGGTTCAACTGGGGGGTGGGGGGGGGTCTTAATGGCCGATGTGCCGTGGAGGAGCAAAGGGCTTCAAATTCAAATCAAATCAAATCAAATTTTATTTATATAGCCCAAAATCACAAAATACATTTGTCTCAGAGGGCTTTACAATCTGTACAGGGAGTGACACCCTCTGTCCTTAGACCCTCGATTAGTGAGGAAAAACTTGCCCACCAAAAAACCTTTTAACAGGAAAAAAGGTGGAAGAAACCTCAGGAAGAGCCACAGAGGAGGGATCCCTCTCCCAGGACGGACAGACGTGCAATGATGTCACATGTACACAACAAATCAACACACACATATTGTACACTCACAATGAATAATAATGAATTACAATAGATGATAAGAATAGGTTACAATGAATGATGAATTATTACAGTAGCAGCAAATCATTACATAACTATAAACTGTAATGGGGATATGGCAACAATGATGACGGCGACAACACATGCAGTAGACGCCACGCAGGACCACAGCAGCAGACACAGTCCACAAGAACCTGCTGGACGAGAGAGCACAGAAACTCCGGGGAAGAAGTTTAATTAGTAACATGATAGATAGATGGATTAGATAGATGGATAGATAAGGAGAGAGAGAGAATGACAGAGAGAGAGAGCGAGAGAGTATGTGAGTCCCCCAGCAGTCTAGTTCTATGGCAGCATAACTAAGGGATGACCTGAGCCAGCCCTAATTATAAGCTTTATTAAACAGGAAAGTCTTAAGTCTACTCTTAAAGGTGTTGATCGTGTCTGCCTCCCGAACACAGAGTGGTAGTTTATTCCACAGAAGAGGAGCTTGATAGCTGAAAGCTCTGGCTCCCAATCTACTTTTAGACACTATAGGAACCACAAGGAACCCACCATCCTGGGAGCGCAATGTTCTAGTGGGGTGGTAAGGTACTATGAGCTCTTTTAAATATGATGGTGCCTGACCATGAAGAGCTTTGTAAGTTAGTAGAAGAATTTTAAATTCTATTCTAGATTTAACAGGTAGCCAGTGCAAGGAAGCCAAAATGGGAGAGATGTGATCTCTGATTTTGGTTCCTGTCAGAACACGTGCAGCAGCGTTCTGAATCAGCTGCAAACTCTTAAGAGACTTATTAGAGCAGCCTGATAGCAAAGAGTTACAATAGTCCAGCCTAGAAGTAACAAATGCATGGACTAGTTTTTCTGCATCCACTTGAGAAATGATGCGTCTGATTTTGGCAATGTTACGCAAGTGGAAGAATGGCTTGAGTCCCGTAAACCCATCTAGCATTGATTGTGGTGTTAAGATAAGATAAGATATACTTCATTGATCCCACAACGGGGAAATTCACTTGCTACAGCAGCGGAAGGAGGGAAAAGAAACACAGACTACATATTTACAGAAAAATTTACAGATAAAAAAAAAAACAATTACAGATTTACAGAAAGTATAAAAAACAGGTATGTACAAGAGACTACAACATGATCAAGTGCAGGTGTTGTAAAGTCTCACAGCAGCAGGGATGAAAGACCTGCAGACCCTCTCCTTCTTACACCGTGGGTGTAACAGTCTGCTGCTGAAGGAGCTGCTCAGAGACCCCACAGTGTCGTGTAGGGGGTGAGAGGTGTTGTCCATGATGGATGTCAGCTTAGCTAACATCCTCCTCTCACCCACCTCCTCTGTGGAGTCCCGAGGACAGTCCAGGACAGAGCTCGCTCTTCTAATAAGTCTGTTGAGTCTGCTCCTGTCCCTGTCCGTGCTGCCCCCTCTCCAGCAGACCACAGCATAAAAGATGGCTGAGGCCACCACAGAGTCATAGAAAGTCCTAAGGAGAGCTCTGCATACTCCGAAGGACCTCAGCCTCCTCAGCAGGTGGAGACGGCTCTGGCCCTTCTTGTAGAGAGCATGGGTGTTATCAGTCCAGTCCAGTTTATTGTTCAGGTGGACACCCAGAATTTTTGTAGCTCTGCACCACCTTTATGTCCAATCCCTGGATGTTCACCGGTGTGAAGTGTGATGCTTTCCTCAAGTGTTACACAAGAATAAAAGCAGCCATGTCGTTTTCACAGTTTATTACTGAATGTATGAAAAGAGAGCAACAACAATCACCAGTGTCATTAGATAAAGTGATAAAGTGCACTTCATATGAACAGAGACCATATGAACACACACTGACATGAGCAGATACACCACATCCTACTCAGTAATGCACATCACGTCTCACAGGTTCAATAAAGCACATTGTGACGAATAACGCACACTCAATAACGCACATTCAATAACGCACATTCAATAACGTACACTGTGACTCAGATACATAGCTGTTGGCATTACAATGCATGCTGCTCTACTAAAAAACTGCATTTACAGAAACACAGATGTAAAAACACTGATGTGCAAGAGTGTCCACTGAGTAATGTATGAATGTTTATACGTCACTGTGTTTCCGTGACAATCAGAGACCTGATTGGTTTGATGTCTCCTAACATCTAAGGATGACATTAAAGGAATCCTCTAGCCGCCTGCAGGATGAATGATGCCACTCACGTGTCATAAAGCTGTACTAAGACGTTATAGGTGCTGAAAGGTTTTTACCTTTAGATAAAGCCTGGCTAGCTGTTTCCTGTCTTTATGATAGCTTCATATTTAGCATACAAACATGAGAGCAGTGTCAGTTTAAGTAATTATCAACAGAAAAGCAAATAAGCTTATTAATCACCCAAAATGTTGAACTATTCCATAACAGCAAGACGAGTGTTTGACAAATGAAACATGTGATTGCAATATAGTTTACAATATAGTGGGGGGTGTTGTACTAAAATATTTTTATTGCATCCTCTAAATATCTTCTTTTTTTTATATATCCTGAAAATCTGACTAAATATGAAGAATTGACGTGTCTACTAGAAGTCCCGTTTGGGAGCATGTGGGGCTGAGAGATTTGGCAGTGTTTGCAGGAGACATGACACCAGCAGGGAGGCAGAGTCAGAGCATCACATCAGTTACACTATCTGGTTTTTCACCAGTTCCCACAATGACTAGATTATGAAGTATAATAACATCCTCTTATACTCAGATATATGGTGAGTGGTTATTCAGTGTCACTAGTGTAAGATGAACGTCAGAATATAAGTGAGAATATGGACCTGGGCTTTAACATTACACTGACTTATGTTGTAGACGTGTTAGCTTGTGTTAGAGATGTATAATTGTGTAGTATACATACACTCAGCTCTCATTTCCTCCTCTCTCCACTTCCAGAACGTCCCCTCACAAATCTGCAGCTCGTTAAAGAGCAGGTGACGTGCATTTAAGCATGCTTTTGCTCTCCAAGAGGAGGTTTCTCCTCTCATCAACGGTGCATCTTCTCTCTCGTCTGCCTCATTTGTTCCAGAACTTTCCCTCAGCAGACAGCTTCTGGTTCAGCCGGCAGAGCTGCCGGAGGAAGCCATCGTTGGGTCCGATCTCTCGTTTCTGCCGCACCGTGGCCAGAGCACTGTGGACGTCCATGTTCTGGCAAAGCATCAGGTAGGCGATGACTAAGGTAGGCGAGCGGCTGTAGCCTTCCCTGCAATGAACGTACACTTTGCCTGGAGATGAAAAGACAAGCATCAAAATCACTTGTTTGAACATTTCACGTGATTTAAAGCAGCATTCATTGATTTTTCAGCCACTTCAGACTGCTAACATGTTAGCATCCATTGATTAGTTACACATGTAGTGTGTATAAATTAATATAAAATGTCAATATTAAACTCTGGCTGTTAAACGCTCCACATGTTCACCAGAAAGTGGCTAACCTGATGCTGAGCAGGCCGTATTCAGCAGGTTTGAACCTTTTCACTGGACTCAGCTGTCTGCTGTAGCTGGAAACAATTAGGGCTGACCTTCAATTAATTATATATTATATATTAATATTATATTAATGTAATGATTCTAAAAGCCAGAACACAGTTAGTTAGTGTCCAAATGTCATTCTACATACGGTATGTATACAGCATTCATATACAGTCAAACTGAAATGAACTAAACTGAATGAAATTCATTTGTAATATCAGCAGCCTTTATCAAAATAATCCTCTGACCTTTTCCATTTTTGTGCGCCAGCGCTTTATCGATGAAGTCTGCTGCCTCCTCAAAGAAAACACTGATGTCGAAGTGGTCCGTGTCGCTGGCTGGTACGCCGTGGTAGATGATGCCTGTGCCGGCGTAGAAATCAGCGTTGGTGTTGACGTGCATGAAGGAGTTCCCTTCTGCTGCATTCAGGATGTGTGTGATGCCCAGACGCTTCAGACGCATTGTGTTTGTTGCCACAAATACATAGTGTGAAACTAATTTCAACCACACTGCTGCTGCCGAGCCCGATATCACAAAAACACAAGCTTCCTATTTCTACTGTTGGACTAAAGCTGTCTACACTGTCCTCCAGGTGATCCCTTTAGTGCTAAACTATTACAGAGGAGTTTTAAAGGTAGCAGATCAAATCAAATTTTATTTATATAGCCCAAAATCACAAAATACATTTGTCTCAGAGGGCTTTACAATCTGTACAGGGAGTGACACCCTCTGTCCTTAGACCCTCGATTAGTGAGGAAAAACTTGCCCACCAAAAAACCTTTTAACAGGGAACAAGGTGGAAGAAACCTCAGGAAGAGCCACAGAGGAGGGATCCCTCTCCCAGGACGGACAGATGTGCAGGAGAGAGAGAGAGAGGGAGAGAGAGAGAGAGAATGAGAGCGAGAGAGGGAGAGAGACAGAGAGAGAGAGAGAGAGAGAGAGAGAGAGACAGAGAGAGAGAGAGAGTATGTGAGTCCCCCAGCAGTCTAGTTCTATGGCAGCATAACTAAGGGATGACCTGAGCCAGCCCTAATTATAAGCTTTATCAAACAGGAAAGTCTTAAGTCTACTCTTAAAGGTGTTGATCGTGTCTGCCTCCCGAACACAGAGTGGTAGTTTATTCCACAGAAGAGGAGCTTGATAGCTGAAAGCTCTGGCTCCCAATCTACTTTTAGACACTATAGGAACCACAAGGAACCCAGCATCCTGGGAGCGCAATGTTCTAGTGGGGTGGTAAGGTACTATGAGCTCTTTTAAATATGATGGTGCCTGACCATGAAGAGCTTTGTAAGTTAGTAGAAGAATTTTAAATTCTATTCTAGATTTAACGGGCTGATGGCATCTAGATTGTATGATGGATGAGGAACCATCACCATCAATCCATCCAATAGTTAAGGTATTAAAGGTATTTCACTTAAATCCACAAATATAAACCTCATGGTGGCGCTAGAGGAAAACTCAGAGGGGACACCATAGTCAGTAGGATTCATCCTCTGGAGACCATGAATGTCATCCAGCAGTTGTTGAGATAGTTCAGTCTGGATCAAAGAGGTGGACGGACGTGGTCACTCTCTGGCCCGTATCGCTAGCATGGCTAAAAGATCAATCAGACTTTTAGATTCAGAATCTTTATTAGCCAAATATGTTTACGCATACGAGGAATTTGCCTCCATCGTATCAACAATCTTCAGAAAGACACACAAGGAATAAATATATATACATGTGAAACTGTTTCTGTGAACTGTGAACCACACCGGTGGTTATGTACAGTATATACGTCTGTTCAAACAGACAGATGAATGAAACATATATAATGTACCTATACAATGTGTAGGTACAGAGGTACAATCCGACCCTCCCTGTCTGTCAACTCTCAGATATACTGAGCTGCATTAGACGTTAAACATTCACCTCGTCCCTTCAGCCTCTCAACACCTGTCCCTGCACCTTTCCACTGATGCCGTCATATAGCTTTCGGCCTTTGCAGGTCACCTGACCCTCATTACATCAGTATATACACCTGCCTGCTGCATCGGTCTGCTCCCGAGGCCCTCCCCAAGAAATATTATGTATGTATATATGTCTGTGTCTCTTGACCTGATACCTGTTAGAGTGGATTTACACAACACTGCTGCGTCCACAGTGGTAATTTCCTCTTCCTGACAAACACACAAAGACAGATTCACTGTGAACCACTGGGACTTTTGTACTACTTGGCACCTCCTGCCTTTTAGATACAGAGAGCTAAAAATAAAGCGTTGACTAATACTGAATGCAACATCGCGTCTCTCTGCACTAACAGAGCGGGTGTATGTATACTTTGTGAGGACATTTACCTCCAATATAACAGACCTAAGTCTTTCTGCTGTCCATTATGACGGAATAAAGGAGGCGCTTGAGAGCTTTTCTCTCCTGAAATGCTTTGAAGGAGTTTCCGTGAAGCTTTTAGATCTGTTCATGTAAAATTTAAGTTCACATTTGCTTGAAAGCCAGTAATATACTTTTCCCAATACTATATGTGAGCACATGTGTACACTAAGCTGTCCTTATAATTCATAAATAATATGAATTAAACTAGTGAGCTCCTTCAATTGTTTTTATTCCCAATATTAACTTCTGCCATTTAAAGTCCCCTTCCACTCAAAATGTGTTTTTCATGTTCCTACAGTTGGATGTTGGAGCGTCACTGAGCAGACTGATGTATGTGCAGAGACTGTTTTCACCTTCATCTGCTGAAGGGGGAAGTTTCTCTGAGCTCATTACACATCTGAGGTAGGGGGCGGGGCTATTAGCATCATTTGTGACATCACAACTAGTTTGAGCCAATCCTGGTCCAGTAAGAAACTTGGCTGTCCAGTGCACAAACACTGAGAAAGTACTTTTCAGTAAAGTAGGAGACATCCTGTGTTCAGCAGGTAAACTTTAGAAACTAATGATATTTACATGTTTAATGAGCTTGTACAATAAGGGTCATTTTAGTATCGAAATATGTTCTGTCTTTAAATGATGACATGTTGATGAAAATTTTCCACCATTAATGAAAACGTTTCTATGTGGATTGAGCTCATATTTATTAGTTTATGTATTAGTTTATTTATTTATTAGTACTAGTAGGATGCTGCTGTATCCTCCGCTCCAGTCCATGACTCACAGCAGACACAGAAAAGTCAGTCATGTTTATTAGCAGTGAAATAAAGAGCTGCCTCTCTGGAGAACTTGCAGGTTATTTTCAACTCCTCCACCCTGACAGCTCCGTCTCCTTCTACCTCTTTAAACCAGCCTCTGATATGGGTGCTACATAACTCTGAAGTCTGCATGGTCCTTTAGCAGACAGGTTATGAATAAAAACATTTTAATTTTTATTTCTAGGCTGCGTCTAGATTCACATGTAGAATGATAGTATTACTGTAACTGGTCAGTGACCTGGTAGATTGTGTATTATTGTAACTGGTCAGTGACCTGGTAGAGTGTGTATTACTACCAGGTCATTGACCAGTTACAATAATGGTACCTGGTAGATTGTGTATTATTGTAACTGGTCAATGACCTGGTAGATTGTGTATTAGTGTAACTGGTCAATGACCTGGTAGAGTGTGTATTACTACCAGGTCATTGACCAGTTACAATAATGGTACCTGGTAGATTGTGTATTATTGTAACTGGTCAGTGACCTGGTAGATTGTGTATTAGTGTAACTGGTCAGTGACCTGGTAGATTGTGTATTAGTGTAACTGGTCAGTGACCTGGTAGATTGTGTATTACTACCAGGTCATTGACCAGTTACAATAATGGTACCTGGTAGATTGTGTATTATTGTAACTGGTCAGTGACCTGGTAGATTGTGTATTAGTGTAACTGGTCAATGACCTGGTAGATTGTGTATTACTACCAGGTCATTGACCAGTTACAATAATGGTACCTGGTAGATTGTGTATTATTGTAACTGGTCAGTGACCTGGTAGATTGTGTATTATTGTAACTGGTCAGTGACCTGGTAGATTGTGTATTAGTGTAACTGGTCAATGACCTGGTAGATTGTGTATTACTACCAGGTCATTGACCAGTTACAATAATGGTACCTGGTAGATTGTGTATTATTGTAACTGGTCAGTGACCTGGTAGATTGTGTATTAGTGTAACTGGTCAATGACCTGGTAGATTGTGTATTACTACCAGGTCATTGACCAGTTACAATAATGGTACCTGGTAGATTGTGTATTATTGTAACTGGTCAGTGACCTGGTAGATTGTGTATTAGTGTAACTGGTCAGTGACCTGGTAGATTGTGTATTATTGTAACTGGTCAGTGACCTGGTAGATTGTGTATTAGTGTAACTGGTCAGTGACCTGGTAGATTGTGTATTACTACCAGGTCATTGACCAGTTACAATAATGGTACCTGGTAGATTGTGTATTATTGTAACTGGTCAGTGACCTGGTAGATTGTGTATTAGTGTAACTGGTCAATGACCTGGTAGATTGTGTATTACTACCAGGTCATTGACCAGTTACAATAATGGTACCTGGTAGATTGTGTATTATTGTAACTGGTCAGTGACCTGGTAGATTGTGTATTATTGTAACTGGTCAGTGACCTGGTAGATTGTGTATTAGTGTAACTGGTCAGTGACCTGGTAGATTGTGTATTATTGTAACTGGTCAGTGACCTGGTAGATTGTGTATTAGTGTAACTGGTCAGTGACCTGGTAGATTGTGTATTAGTGTAACTGGTCAGTGACCTGGTAGATTGTGTATTAGTGTAACTGGTCAGTGACCTGGTAGATTGTGTATTACTACCAGGTCATTGACCAGTTACAATAATGGTACCTGGTAGATTGTGTATTGTTTGTGCTCATTGTATTGTAGAGTTGCGGGTGACAACCAGGACTCACGCATTGCCGACGTAGATCCGCGGGTAAACCTCATGGAGGTGTCTGCTCGGCCAGCTGTACAAGCCGCTCTCATCCGTCAACAGATCATTGAGCTGCTGGAGAGAAACATCGAAGCTCGACATCACGATCTTTACCTGTTGGTCGTGTTTGTTCTTCATACCCGGACAGCAGGTGGAGGCGGCAACTGAACCCGAGCTGCTCGGCAACTGAACCCGAGCTGCTCGGCGCTGCTCGGCGCTGTTCGGAGCTGCTCGGCGCTGCTCGGCGCTGCTCGGCGCTGCTCGGCGCTGCTCGGCTCTGCTCGGCTCTGCTCGGACCCGCAGCCAGGGCCGGCTTTGACTTTTTGAGGGCCCGAGGTGTGTGGAATGTGGATTTGGTTTCAGAGGCAAGGAGATTTATTTATTTATTTATTTATTGTTTAAAATGTACTAAAATAATTTTCATAATAAATGATGCTGTATTTCCACCTTTACTACAAAGGCCTTTACTGTCTGTCTTTACTTAAAACACACAATCCCTTATCAACCAACAGCTGTGTTTGGAAAGGTTTGTCAGTTTCTGTGCTCAAGACATTTAGTGCAGACATTCAGTAGCTTAGCAACATTTAGGCTAAAACTACCCATAAACAACGACTTCTGCAATGAAACAAGCTGAGAAAGATTCACTGTTTATTGTCATCATTTGTTGAAGTGATTCACAGTAAATGATAGAAAATCAACTCATTCAGTGCAAAGGTACATCCTGAAGTTAAGCTAAAGCTAATATTACGATGTCAGTGGTCATTTCGGTTTATTTCAGACAAATAATCTTTATTCAGGAAATTCTTCCTTTACGTTTAAAATGTTTCCTTCCTGAGCTGCAGAGGAAAGACACATCCTGGTAGTCACATGGAAGATGACTATTGAACGCTCAGTGTGACCAGGTTTTGGCAACAAATCTGTTGAATTGCTTCACATGTATAAATAAAAAGATACAACGATTCTTACTGTGCAAGAGATGATTTTTATTGACATATTTTAAAGAAAACATTTATGTTAATAGGCATAGCGTTCAAAAAATTGCTTTTAAGAAAGTGTCATTAAATCTAAAGTGCAAATGTTGCAGTTTGTCATCAGTCAAGCATTAGTCAGGCAGAGAAAATCATTCTCCAGTGAATCTTTGCATCCTTGTGGGCAGCATGATTTGAAGAGAAGCTGGTGGCCAACATGAATGAAATATGATGTTCATACCTCAGCTGGATTCTTCAAGTCAAACTGAGCACATCTGACAACTTGGCTCTGAGAGGATTCTGCTTCAGTAGAAACGATGAGATGGAAATCAGTCTGTTTCAACCTCTGACTTTTACGTCAGTACGGATCAAGAAGAATTAAATGTCAAGGGAAACCTTTCACCAATAAGGGTTAAAACCAACATTTTCACCAGATATTTTTGCACCTATTCACTCATTGATAACTTGATAGTCAGTATTTTGTTATTTTGATTTCCTGCGTGTGTAGCTGTAACCTCTCCTCATCCTTACCTTCTGAAAGCTTGTAATAAGGGTACTAGCTATAGATTCCTACTACATGCTATTCTATAAGCTTTATAACCTCCCCTCAGAGTCAAGTTGGCTGCCCCGCTCTTTAGCACAGGTGGGGCTGCATCTTTGCTGCCCGGCAGCGTAGGACCTTCAAGAAGCTATCAATCTTGTGAGAGTCCCGGCGTAAGCAGGACAAAAGGAAAAGGAAGTTGGTCATTTTGGACATCTTGTCCTGGCCGATACTGCCTCCTCTGTAGGGCAGTAAGGAGATGGTCTGAGCCACCGGATCCATCTGAGAGACGACAGAGCCAAGAAAAGTGATTTAATGAGTGAAACAGCAAAACCTTTGAAGTGTTTTTCATCCCACACCTACACACCTTTCCAGATAGTATGTTCAGGCCATTTCCCAGGTTCCTGGAGTGCTCCTGCAGCTCTTGGATCTTGCTGAATATGCTGTTCTGGGCTGGGTGAGGCAGGGTGTTGGCGGAGGCCGATAGGACTACCAGCGGCTCCACCCAGGCTTGGAGCAGGGAACGAGCCAATGACAGCAGGTTTGACTCCTGGAGGAGAAGTCAAACAAAAGATGAGAGATGAAAACAGATTGGATGGCAATAATCTGTGCAGATATTCCAGTGAGTATCTTGTCAAAAGATGCTGCAATTCTAGCTTTTGCCAGCAGAGGTCAGTAAATCTCACAGATCGGAGCGGTATTGGCAAAGACATCACATCAGAAAGACTTTTTTTACAGTGACTTACTGACACTTGAAGAACCTGCTCCTTGTCATTGGGTGTCTCTAGAGAGGAGGTGTGGCACATTGCAGGGCGGGGCATAATCATCCGGCCTATAGGAGGAAAATTAGAGTCCTGGGAGGGACAGAGGATGATCATTACTGTACCATACACTCACAATTAACTAAAGCGTAACTGACAAATAAATAAATGTTTCCCTATATGATGGAAATCACTGCATAGAAGAATGGAAGCCAGTGTTGGAAATCATGCAGTATTTTATTTCTAGTTATCCTAAATTCAGAACCAGCATGCATGCATGTGTCCCATGCAAAGAAGCTGGCCGACCCAAGGCCACAAACAGGAAGCCAAGAGCATCAGTGAATATGACTTGGTGGTTCAGATCAGTATAACACAGACAGGTACTCACCACCTCGTGGGTGAGTATTGTGCTGAGGGAGTGCAGTTTGTCAGAGTGCTGAGAGGCTCGGTCGAGCAGGTCACTGATGGGGACGGCACTGCACGCTGCCATCATATACAACACTATGAAGCCAAAAGAAACAGTCAGTTTAACTGTATTTGTAGAGCCTGATGTCAGCAGCAGCAGCAGCAGCCACCCAGCTGAACCACACCACCTGATGTGGATGCAGCATGATATTTCAGTATTTTATATAACCTAGAAAAGTAAACTACTTGACTTTTAGTGAAAAGTAAATACGATGCTGAAAGATTTTGATACGGATATAAAAAGTTATAATAGTTCATATCTGTGAGTTGTAGTGAGTGGGACAGTTTCTGTGTGATGGAGACACTGTTTCTCAATGACAAACCTACATTTCTACATCATCTAAATCTTTTAGGCATTGTGTGTAATTCTAATCAAATACTTTCAATTACAGACACGAGGCGTAAAGCGTTTTTTTGCACATCCAATTTTCTATAGAAATGTATTTATGTCTTAAAAATCTATACATTTCTCTATATGTAGTGGGATTAATAGTGTTGTATAGATCAAACCCAGAAGATGCAAATCATTTCCCATCTTCAAATCATTTGGTAGTCAGCTCACCTGTCATGAAGAGTTTGCTGCCATTGTCTCTGTGAACCATGTTTCTTCCTTCGTCTGTCTGCTCGTCGTTCTTTCTCCGTCTTCTTTCCTCTTTCTCGTCGCTGTTTCGTTCTCTCGTTCCATTTTATCTCTGTTTTTATAGTTCCTCTGCTTCAGCACTTTGGTTATGCAGCAGTGGACTAATTATTTGAAACTGGTTTGGTCTGGTTCATAATGAGAAACATAGTCAAGGAGACTTGAATGGATGCAACAGGATGCTCTCACAGGTTGTGGAAAAAAATGATTTCTTGGTGGTAATTAGGTTGATGAATAAAAACACGTTTTTGTCTTTATTCATCAACAGCTTTGTTTGATGGTTAAATTACTGAAGACCATTGAAGTCAATAACTCATCTGACCTTTTCACACTATAGTTGCAGCACACGTAAGTTACACAACCTGCAACCTGAAGTTCAGAAAAATGCAAATGAGTTGAAGAAAGAAGAAGATATGTTAATATGAATAGAACATCTAAAAACATTGGCTATAGTTGCCACAGATCCAGCTACAGATTCGCCTTTTCTCTACATCCATACACCACATTTTACTTCACTTTAATTGTTCCACGTTGGTATTTAGCTTTTTATGGATATGGAGCTCATCCTGAAATCATCTCTAATAGTATGTTAGAAACAGATTAGTGATCTATCTGTTTTATTCCTATGTGTTTCAAAAGTGCTCAAATTCCATGATTTCCACTATTAATCAGTCTTGAGCGTGTGAAAGAGATGGTTATGTGATTTGCTGTTGTGGTTTTATAAAGTTGAGGCACTTATAATCATCACATTAAATAACTTTTATCAGTCAAGCTCCTAAAACACTGGATCCTACTTTTCTCACCATGTAACGTTGCAGCATCTTTCATCAGACTTATATTGTCATACACATATACACAAAACAGAAAAGGCAAGTGCATTTACACCATTTACACTATGTTAAAGTGAAATATATTTACTTTTTCTTGCCTTATAGTTCTGGTTAACAGTAAAGGTCTGCAGAGTAAGAGGTGAGACAGCTCAGTAACTCAACGGGGACGTCCAGTGGACAGATGTGGAATGGCAGGTCCAACATGACTTATCAGACTTATCAAGGAAAATGGAGGAAGAGGGAGGAGGAGGATGGAGGTGATCAAACCATGACAGAGAAAAGACGTTTGTACATTCACATGACATTACACACAGACATCCTTCTCTGTGAATATTAAAGGGTTCAGAGTCATTTTGTTTAAGAATCACTAAAGCTTTACAGAGCTGTGTGAGTTTCAGATCAGCTGCAACTTTACTGTTTGGCTTCTCTCTCATCATTTCTTAGTTTTTAGTAAACAGTTAGTGACTATCTGCTAAACAAAGTGGAGCATTTATCAGATAAAGAGCTGGATATTTCACTTGGGAGTTAAAACAGAATAAACCTGATGAATTCAGGTGTCAGGAACACTTCCTCCTAAATGTTACCTAACGACTTCGCTGACCCACCTAACTTTTGCTCATTTCTCCATCAGTTCTTCATCCTTTACAGGAAACCTACTCATAAAGTTACATATCCGTCCTGTCAAGGACACAGACACGTATCATTCCTTCACTCACTACCGCTGGACTTTTGTTCAGGAACAATGAGGTCACCTGTGTTTTGTATATTAGCCATGAAACCCCTCCTGCGCTCTACTCTTCTCCACTTAATCTTTTACACTTTATGTCAACATACACATGTGCCTATGTGTGACCTACAGACTGACTTTGAAGTCTCCTCTGATTCTATCACACGCAAGGTGCCTCCTCCAATAATGGCAGTGTCCTCGCGCACGCACACACACACACACACACACACACAAGCAAATGTCCACTTGTTGACAGTAAAACAGTTGCATGGTGCTGGCTTTCTCTTACAAAGTAAAAATGAGAGAGAGTGTGTGTGTGTGTGTGTGTGTGTGTGTGTATGTGTGTGTGTGTGTGTGTGTGTGTGTGTGTGTGTGTGTGTGTGTGTGTGTGTATGTGTGTGTGTGTGTGTGTGTGTGTGTGTGTGTGTGTCTGTGTGTGTGTGTGTGTGTGTGTGTGTGTGTGTGTGTGTGTGTGTGTGTGTGTGTGTGTGTGTGTATTGATTGTCCTGGCCTTGAAAAAAGTGACTGGCATTTACTTAATTAAATATGAATAAAGTATAAATAATATTTTCTTAAACCAAGAAAAATAAAAGTCAGCCTTCGAGCCAACAATGTTTTAACGTGTTTTTAATTAATAGCTCATTTCTTTTAAAATATTGGATGATTTATTAAACACTGCTTTAGTTTTTTCCAGCAGCTGGAGGTGCAGAATTATGCATCATTACTCTACTAACACCTGAAGTAACTTATTGGGGTGACGATGTTAAATATATGAGGTATAAAAGGTGTGTATACTGCACATGTACTACATGTAATATTTTAAAAAGCATAATGTGATGTCTTGCCTGTCATACTTACAGCCTGTTTGAACAGTGTTACTGAGTCAGCATTGAGCCTGAGGGGCTTGTGAATGTTTCACATAGGAGACAGAAATATGAAGGCTGTAATGAAGAAAAGACTGTGAGCATATTTCACACTTTAAGACGTCGACCTTGCTGCAGAGCTCCATGAATGTGACACACGCTGCCCTCTTTATCTGTTTCAACCCTCGTGAAATCTCAAACAGGACCGTCTTCTTTTTTAGTCTGCTGCAATTCTTCTTCTTTTTTTGCCTCCACCACCCCACCCCCACCCAGCAGTAGCCTATACATGCACACACACACACATGCATGCATGGCCATAAACCAGAGCAACACACCCCCTTTCAATGAGATCACATTCACTACAGACGAGTTGCAGCACACTGAGCCCTTTGGCATTTTCCTACTTTTGAGCTGTGTAACTCAGGACCAAGACGTCCCGTCTGCACATAGGTAGGAATTGTTGCGTTGTTGTTAAATTGTGTGATAAATTCACTCTCATATGTTGAGTTTCTGCACAGGAAGCCACTTGTGTTACTTAAAGTACATGATGTTCCTTCTCATCCTGGTGCACATGGGCTTCCCTTTGAAGCACATTTTTTCTTCTTGTGGTTTAAAAACTATTATTCTCATGCAACCTGCAGGATTTGAACACCATGTACTTTTATTAATAGTATGGTGCTTTAAAATATATTACACGTATAGGTTACTTTTACAGTTTTTTCTAGTTTATGTTGCTGAGTCCTAACTTTCATCTGATTTATCCATCACTAAGCATTGTTTCTGCAAGAGGAGGTGAGAAGAGGCTTTTTCCAGCAAGTTAATTGCTTGACATTTGATGCTAATGTAATTTAGACACGTGTGTCTTCTGTCTTGTTGGAATATGAATGAGCAGCAGCGTTATTTTAGGAAGCAGCAGAGGCCAGATGTTAAAAAGGGACAGTTGTTTAATGCATGATTTGCCTTTGAGCTCGCAGTTTGCTTCTTTTTGCTTTGCCTACATTCAAACAAGCGTCTCTGGAAACTCACGAGTATTTTCCCCTCAAGACTACATATCCCATAATTCATAGTCTCGTGTACAATTTGTAGACTTTTGCCAGGTGTGCAGACCAAGCAGCTGTCAACACGCACGGATCAGGTTCGTTGTTCCCTAAAGTTTAGATTAGAGTTTATTGTAGAACAGATCTGTGTGTTTTAGAGCTCATCATCAGAGTTTAACTTTACACTTCAAACGCTGCAAAGTAGAGCGGAGAAGCGCAAAGTCTGCGCGGTGACGCAAGTCACGTGTAAGTAATATGTTGCAGTGATGATGGGTGACCCGTCCATGCTCCATTCATTCATTCATCCCTTCATCCCGTGAATATACAGAAGCCATCATCAGTCTAATGTGGATGATTTTCATTTTTCATACATGCAGTTTAAAATGAAATTGACCTCAAGAGGAAAAATCAAATGTGTTTTGAGGATTTGAGGGTTTTTACAGGTTCTTTAGATGGTCTTTAGATGTTCTCTAGATGTTCTTTAGGTGTTCTTTAGATGTTCTCTAGGTGTTCTTTAGGTGTTCTTTAGATGTTCTTTAGGTGTTCTTTAGATGTTCTTTAGGTGTTCTCTAGATGTTCTTTAGGTGTTCTTTAGATGTTCTCTAGGTGTTCTTTAGGTGTTCTTTAGATGTTCTTTAGGTGTTCTTTAGATGTTCTTTAGGTGTTCTTTAGATGTTCTGTGACCTTGAACAGAAACTGTTGTGAAAGACAAATGACCTTCTACTGTAACATCACGTTGCTGCTGTTGACCTCTGCAGCGAGCTGCCATGTGATGAAGACTGCAGTAGCTGAAGACTGCAGTAGCAGCAAGATGCTATGACCTGTAGTACAAAGCTGCCACTAGGTGGCGCTGCTCAATGGACAGAACCTGTTGGACGATCGTCTTCCACTATTATCATGTTCCAACCGCCTAAAACACACAACCAGTTAATTTATAGCAACACATTGTGCTGTGAGCTGTATGAATCTTGAAGCCAGTGAGAACTTCTTCTTCCTCTCTTCTGTCCTTCTAGCTCGAACCTTTTGAACTTCAGTTCGGGTCACTGCCCTATCACCTTTGCATCGTTTTCCTGCCCTGCGACCTCTGTGTACACATGTTTGCTGCCCTCTCACATGTTTTATCTCCTCCCACCTCCTCCTGTGAGCCCTCCCCTTTCACCAACTCACTCTCATTTGCATTGTGTCTCTGTCTCTCTCTGTCGGTGGCGTTTGGAGGACAGGAACAGGACAGGACACGTACCCTCAACACGCACAGCACCACCACAGATATGTCGGACTCCGAGACCGCCGCTGCCCCCGTCGAGGCCCCCGTTCCTGCTGCTTGTGCCGCCATCAAGGCTGACCTGGACAAATGGTAGGTGATGGTGTGTGCACGTACGAAAGGAGAAGACTAAATGTGTGTCTTCTTCTTTTGCACAACCTTCAGTGAGGGATGGTCCATCATAACGCTGCAATCATTGCTCAGAGTTCTTCTCTGATCTGATTGTCCAGCTTTCCTCCCGCTCTGTGTGCAGAGATCATCTAAAGGTAAAGAGGCCCTGAGCTAAACAAAAAGGGATCGTTTTGGGTGTTTGCGATGAGCTTGAATGTCACCTAACGAGCTGTGCGACAGCCAAAAACAAAGGGAGCATTGCATCCAAGCTTGGGGCAGAAACTGCAAAAAAAACTGTGAGCTGTTTTAACAATGCGCAAGGCTAACGGGGAGGGGCTGGCGATTAAATTGGAGGACAACAGCATCCTAAAATGCGCCGTGCTAAAATGGAGTCTCTTCAGCGGACAGTGTTGGGCTCTGAAAGTCGCCAAGAAAGAATGAATTGAATCTGAATTCTCATGTGTGGAAATGTAACCGAATCTGACATCTTAGCGGGGTGCAGGAGTCTAGGTTATGAAAACTTGGGGTGCCCGTGTCTGGGAGAGTGATTTGGGGGTTAATGATGCTTGATGCTCGTCTGTACGGATGGATGGAGGCAGGGAATCTGCTTGCGTCACTACCCTTCCCGCCTCAGAAAGCCTCGCGTTAGCTCGTCCTGTTTGCCCCCCCACCCCCACCCCACCCAACAGTCAGACACTATCTGAGGGATATTTCTGTTTGTTTTATTGCACACGTTCTCAGCAGACACACAACATCACGGATGGACTGCACGGATCTTCTGTACCCTCCACACCTCCTCTTTGGAAGAGTCCATTTGACAGCTTGTTTTTGTGGGTGTTAGTGAGGCTGCGGCTATGAGCTCTGATCACATGGATTAACATGAACGACTTGGTATCATCTTAACAGTCTTGAACGTCTGGGGAATCGGTAGTTTCATAAATTTGCCCTTTTTCTGTTCTTATCAGTTATATTTGTGCAACATAAGCACTTTTTTGATAGTAAAGGTTGTCAAGTCTGTTCATGTCGGGTCTTGATAAAGTGGTGGCGGGTGTGAAGCCTTTCGATAAGACAGCTGGCTGTGGTGAAGGGGGGAGGGTAGGGCGTGGCCGATTGGCTAATCTCATAAAAGTAAAAGTTTTTTTCCTTCTTTAATTATTAAGTTTTGAATTCACAGGCTTGATAGTTTCAGATGAAAATGTCTGAAAATCTTTCTTTGACAGCTTTGTGTTAAGGTTGCCATAACTTTGAAGCAGTACAGGTAGGTCTATACTGGGAGGTCTCTATAGGGTGTTGGAAAGCACCATACAACAGGTAACAGGTAGTACAAGTGGTGATAAGATGTTCAGACACTCATGTCACATATGGAGTCAGGTGATTACTGTATGTGGGCCTTCTGACTCAGCAGAACCTGAAGCTATGAGCTTGACAGGTTGAGAGTGTGTGTTAAGCTGAGGCCCACGGTGTCCCACAGAGAACCATGCAGGGTTTATAATAATTCATATTGTATAGTTGGGTTTACATAAGAGATGTCATATGCAGCTGTAGATTTAACATGGCTGCCTGTGTAATGAATACTAGAAGCACTGTGTATTTATAGGCATGTCATGGATAGAAGTGAGACCGTATGTGCAGGATACCATGACATGTTCTCTGCTGTAGATCACGTTACTTCTCCACCTGACACCTGCTTCTTTTAACCAGACCAGCCAAACACACAGACGGCCTGACATTCAGTCATATGGAGGCGGCCGTGTTGGTTTGAGGCCTTCATGTAGTCATGATAAACGCCAGAGTCAGTCTGTGACCTTGTTACAGTCAAAGTCACACACAAGAGAAACAGGCTGTAAGTATGACAGGCAATACATCACATTATGCTTTTTAAAATATTACATGTAGTACATGTGCAGTATACACACCTTTTATACCTCATATATTTAACATCGTCACCCCAATAAGTTACTTCAGGTTTTAGTAGAGTAATGATGCATAATTCTGCACCTCCAGCTGCTGGAAAAAACTAAAGCAGTGTTTAATAAATCATCCAATATTTTAAAAGAAATGAGCTATTAATTAAAAACACGTTAAAACATTGTTGGCTCGAAGGCTGATTTTTTTTTTTTTTTTCTTGGTTTAAGAAAATATTATTTATACTTTATTCATATTTAATTAAGTAAATGCCAGTCACTTTTTTCAAGGCCAGGACAATCAATACACACACACACACACACACACACACACACAGGATAGATCCACAGCGCCCATGCATGCATGCAGTATAGTACACTATGTGACTTGTCGAGCCGTTGTTCTTTGCTAATATTTACCATGTGCAAACTGGTATGTCTAATACGTTCATTGGTAGTAAGTCTGTGTACTTTGAGACTGTGAGCTTTTACATAAGTTTAACATAAGCACACACTCCCCCTTCCTTACACACACACACACACACACACACACACACACACACACACACACGGTGCATGTTACTGATTGCGTGCAGTTATATGTGCAGACAGACATACGTGACACTGAGCTGGTTTTCATTACGAAATTTGGTGACTCAGCAGAAGTCGGTGTCATTTCCAGCTATAAACATTTATAAGTTTTGAATTTTCAGTGCTTTTTTACAAATGATTCAAACGGCACACTCAGCCTTAATCACAAATATTTGGCTCCATCATATTTTCCTGCTGCACCTGCTCAGTGATCTATTATGCATGTGAGTTCAGACTCCAGCCAACGGAGCCTAAATAATTCAGCCTTCATTTCCTTCATGTCCAAGACAGGAAGATGTCACTCTCCACTCAGCCTGAGTGGCGATCGCTCTGACGTGCTGACGTTTCATGTTTCTGTCAGCGTTAACTATTAGCATTCGCTCTCCGGGTTTACCCAAAACGTTCACAGCCTAAGTTGAGACTTGTTGCCATGACAACCCAGCTTTGCCCCATGACCCTGTAACACGACCTCGCTCGAGTCGTGCTTTCTCTCAGGAGACTGTGATGGCTGCGCTGGTGGTGACGTCATCGACTCCTCATTGGCTCTCCTGTCTGCACATGTGATCACCCTGCACTGATGCAGCAACCTTCCTCCTGTGTGAACACAATATACATGTATGAATACATTTTGGGGCTGTGTGGATTTTAATGATATTATATTTAAAAGCCCCCATCCACAGTTGTGTGTCACTTCTCACTTCCACTCATCTGTGCTTGAGAAAGGGACGAGGAGTCCATGCATACGCGTGTGTTTCATGGTAGTCGGTTGGTGCTGTGGCACGATTATCTGACTGCACACCCTCAGGGTTCTGCAGCACTGATGTTGGGTCATCAGCACCCATCGACTCTGTCGCACTCTTGATGCACGCTTGCAGTGACGCAAAGCTCGGTGGCACCCATTTCCTCATCCGCCTTCTGTCTCTACGGCACAGTTGCAAAGTAACACTCTTCACTCCATCCCTCCTGGCAAAGTAAAGCGCTGAGGGATAATCTGCAGCCGCCAGCTGTGTGTTACATCACTAACAGGCAGAGATAACTGCCTGCAGAGATGGCTGTTTCTACACTTTTTAGACTTGGAGAATATTTTATTCAGTATATTCAGTGTGATACTACAGGTCCCAGAATTATACTTTTATTAGTTTTATTACTCTCGGCAGTATTTAAATTTGATTCACTATCAAAAAGCACCCAAAAGGTATTCTAACTAACCTCAATGACAAACGGCAGGTTTAACATGCTCAGGTAGCACAGTGAACAGTAAACCGTGAGGGCGTTATTAATAAAATTACCAATATTTACATGTGTGCATGTGAAGGTGTGAGGAGGCGGACCACTGAAATACACCAACGGTATCAACTAGGATTTGAGCTGATGAAAATCTAAAGCGTTTAAAGGGATAATGCCGGTATTATTCAATATTTTTCTGCTGTAAAAAGACCAACCAGAATCCTTCGATGGGTTGAGGAGGAAAAGCAGAACAGAGACACGTGTGGACGTCGTGGATGAAGTGATGGGAGGAGCCGCACGATGGCTGTACATTCATATAACATGAAGCCCCTCCTCCTGTGGACTCACCCTTTTTACCTCCTGCTCTTGTCATCTCTACATTATCACACAACCCTCCTTTGTCCCTCCCCCTCTGCTGTCCTACCAAACAGATGGGCTCTCTGTACTCCCTCCCTCCTCCCTGTTTCCCTCCCTCTTCTCCCCCCTTTCGCTCCGTCACCCTAATGCTCTGTGGCATTGTCGGCTGCTGTGTTTGCTCCTGCATGAGAGCATTTAATAATCTCTCAGCCTGCTCTCACCCTTTCTCTCACCCTTTCTCTCTCCCTTCCATTCATTTTTTTCATTCTTTGTCAGCCAAGACATTTTATTTTATTGTCATTTATCAGCTGAGAGCATTTCAATGCACATGTTTACTCTTCTGCTAAAATAAGAGGTTGTGATCTATTTAACCTCATCCTTCGTGATGGAGAGAGGAACCAGACGGTGGTGATTCTTCCTCTAAAATCTGTTAGCACATGAAACAAGTATCGGTTTTGTCAACAGAGTCAGTTGGACTGGGACTTAGTCCAGTCTACTACTGCTGACAAAAGCCAGGCTAAATCTCTCCGTTTCCTATTCCAAGCCACGTTCCTCGTTTCAGGAGCTGACACTGAAATGCAGCAACTATTTGATGGAGTCCCTGAATCTTTTCTTCCAGTGTGGCAGAGAAGGGAGCCGAGGGCTGCAAAGACCTGATGGAGGCCTTTGCTGCTTGTGTGAAGAGTGCAGCTGAGGGGACGTCATGAGGAGTCGCCCCCCGGCCCCCCAACCTCAAATGTAAGAGCATTATATCGTTTGGTGATTCGTTCACAGACATCACGCTTTGTTTTCCTCGACCTATATGTTTGGATTTTGAGACCTCATCACAATTGCGAGCAGCACTGAGATAATGAGAAGACCTATAAGTAAAGTGTAGATGGAGCCTATAGGTGTGTTTTCCCCTCACTGCTTTCATCTCGCTCCTCTTTATCCTCTCTTCTAGGTCCACTGCACTGACTCCTCCAAGTTCCCAGCATTCCCTTCTGCACTGGACTGAATGACGACGATGACGATGATGATGATGATCATGGTGTGACTAACATCATGTTGATTCGGGCTGAGTTTGGGATCTGGCGGCAGTAACCACAGTCTCCTCCCCCTGTTTCAGGCTTACCTGGTGTCCCTCAGTCTTACCGCCATTCCCCTCCCTCCATGGCTGACATACAGCACATCGACTTGTAGACGATTCCAGAGAGCTGATGGGCTGTAATGTAAATTGTCGACTTAAGATGAATACTTATAAATGGAAATAAAAGTATAAAATAATTCGTATAAAAACAAATTGTGATTTTTTAAAAAAATGTTTAGTTGTTTAAAGTTACTTTCGTGTGTGTGTGTGTGTGTGTGTGTGTGTGTGCGTGTGTGTGTAGTTCAAACATTTATACCACTCTTACGTTTGTTAGCTTAGCATAAATCAGCTACAGATACACTAGACATGTTTTAAATGATCACATACCATAATAACAATAATAATATAACATAAGAACTCTTGATGAGATCACTTTGTGTAAAATATGTAAATCTACTGAGAACACAGTTGGAATGCTGAAATATCTGATATATATATATATATATATATATATATATATATATATATATATATATATATATATATATGAGGTATACTGTTAAACTTTCAATCTCATAACAAAATATGGTTAAAATATGTTTTAAAACATGTTGCAAATGAGTCGGTAGTAAATTCCACAGCGTGCATGGACAGAAACACTCCTGAGTGGTATCCAACTGAACACTGCCTAGAGACACCAACAGACAGCTGATGGCTCATGTCTGCTCTAATAATCCAGCTCCAGAGGTAAAGTTTCAACTCTTTGTCTTGTCACCACACATTCCCAGATTAGCCTGACCTCTGCTTTCACTCAGAGGTTTGGATTTAAACGTGTATATATATATATATATATACACATTAGTGTACAAAAGTGTTCTGGATAGAAATGAGGAAATAAACCCCAATAGAGAACAGAAGAGGCAGCTTCACCACACAACTGTGTTTTAGACCATTTTGACCTGCTGCAGCAGAACGTGACTAACATGGTGTCCCATAAAACAATCAAGGTGTGCACACATGACGTAACTCACAGTATATATGTAAACAGGTGTGTTATAGTACCAGGAATGTTCACGTGAAAGAACAGAGCATGTGTCCTACATACCAACACACACACACACACACACACGCTGTTCACTCTCTGTACATGGCAACACGTGTTGCAGTTACATGAACACAGCAATAAACTGCAGCACTCTGCACTCGGCATCAGATATACCATCCAGCCACTTCATGGGGCGTCTGGCTGGATGCCTAAAGGGAGATTCCACTGAAGAGGCTAAAAGGCAAAGGGGAGAGGGAGGCATGTCAGTGTGTGGGTGTTTGTGAGGGGTGGGGAGTTGTTACACAAATAACATCTGTATTAATGACAATCCCACTTCCCAAATGAATACAGTATAGACACTGGGGTTTAAACAGTATTGACAGGAAAGGGAACAGAGAAATCAGGTGGGGCATCAAGGCTACGGTGGCTGAAAGGGTCATAAGGCCAAACGGAGGGGTCATGCTGGCCGAGGCCCTCGTGGCCCCTGTGAAATTCCTGCCTTGGCAGTAATTTAACACGACTGATACGTCCTGCCCCCATAGTCACTGTAAGGTCACTACTTCTTTGTGGCTAAAGGTGACTACAGAGTGGAGCTAACTCTGGTTAGCACAGTGCAGCTGTAACTCCTGTTAATTGTGATAATGCTAATTTTGGCTCGTAAAAAAAACAGTCTTAGAAACAAACCTTAGAGGGTCTTTCTGCACAATCGAATGCTGAACACTGTTGACAAGTGGCAGCTACCACAGCTTAAAGGAGACCTATTATACTTTTCCTTATTTTCTGTCACAAAAGTTTCAAATAATGAGGTATGTCAGCAAGACGCTCAGGCTTCAGACTGCTCTGAATGCGGAAGTTTCCAACGTTCTTTCTACCTTTCAAAGGTGCTGACGTCAGCTCGTGATGGATTTCTTTGTGCGTTATTTGCTCCAGGCACAGCACGGCCACAAATGCTGCAGTGTGTGTTGGTCAGCTGCTCTCATTTGGCAAGTCTAAACACCTTCATGGAGAGAAGATGAGAGGATAGGAAAGGTGACTACAGATGAGAGGAGCAGAGGGAGCTGGAGACTCTCCACCTTGACCAGCTACAACATTAAAACGCTGCTTACATAAAGATGCTCTTGAAGCATCAGTAACAATAATACAGTATAATAATATATAATAAATGTTAAGTAAGTGATGCTATAAGGGATCCTCTGTGACAGACCTAAAACCAGAGATTCTCTGGCAGCGTCGGCTCTGCAGTCTTTCTGGAAACCACTCGACGCACTTGCTGGTTTGGTCATGTCCTCCGCCTTCCTCCTGAACACCCAACAAAGGCCATTCTCCAGTTTGACCTGAGGGCCACAAGACAAGCCCTGCACCCGTTGACCAGGGCTGGAAAAAACTGGTTCATCTGGTCGGCTCAACCCACCGCAGGAGCCTAACTAACTACTAACTAACTACTAACTAACTACTACTTAACTCCTTGTAGAGTGTTGATTCTATTTGACTTTATTTGATTTTATTCTTAGTTTTTTTGATTTTATGATATTTTATGTTTTCTTTTTATGTGTTTATAAAGCGTGCTATACACATAAAGTGGATTGGATTACTAACTAACTATGATTATTGTAAACAAAACTCAAATGTACTTACTTGCATTATTTGTTTATTGATGTCATTGAACAACAACAACAACAGCTACACTGTTGTATCAGTTTATCTGCTAAATGTATTTCATTAGCTTCTATTATTTTATTATATTAGAGATGTTTTGTGTCATGTGTGTCAGTCCAGACTGACTGAGACAGACTACAACTCGTCATGAAGCGTGTAGAACTGAAGCTTAATAACATTTTGAATCATATACTGATGATATACTGACTGTGTACAGCATCATGCAGACGGACCTGTTTTTGTTGTTATTTATTTCTAACATCATCTAGTAAACAATCTAAACCTCAAGCACTACATCAGCATCCTGTGGTGAGAAGATACTGTAACAGTGTAAAGAAAATGACATAATAACAATAACACCACAGCGCCACCCTGTGGTCAGAACATGGACCTACATTAACAGCTGCACCAAGTTATATGATGAAAACAGCTTTTTTTCAAACTGAGTGTTGTCCTTGTGCAGCACGTCTATCGATGGAGCAGAGATAAACTCCCACACAACGCTATTGTATAATCTGAGCTACATCAACCTGACTGCATCAAGAGATTAAGATTAAAAGGGATTAAGATTTGTGAAGTCAGTGTCATGCAGATATCACACTGTGAACCTTCATCACCGTATACAGTGGTTCTGTTGGTGAACATGATGTACTGTCTCTTGCTGTGTAAGCCAGCCTCAGACCTCCTCTCCTGGTAGAAACATCATATACGCTGCATGCACGCTGTGTGTTCAGGATTCATTTTCTTATTGTATAACTGCTGTATGTTCAAATGTTCAAACCTGAACATTTAACTAGTAAAGGTGAAGTTTGGGCTTTCTTACGAGAATATCTATATGTGCAACATTATTGGGCAACTATTAGTGTGCAAAATTATTATGCAGCTACATGAAAAACAAAGGTTTATTTTCACCTGTTAAAGTGAGAATATTAAACTCAAAATGTACATTTGAATATTAAAAACTTAATTAATTAAATTAAATGTTTTTAATACTGAATATTAAAAACAAAGACGTCAGTGACTGTTTCAATCACGGTCGTTGTATTCATGGAGTCGGTCCGTTTCTTGACCTGCTCAGAACCAGCTGCACCGTTCAGACACCGTTCAGACAGGTGCACTGTTTACCTTCAAACGTTCCCAGTAGGTTTGTGTTGTCCTCGGGTCAAAATAACCCGCCACTGTGTTAAAAACCAAAAAAAAATCCCTAAATGATATTTTTTTAACTTTAAATTTTATGACTTTTCTTAGATTGGCCCCAACAGTAGAAAAAATGAAATGTTTTTATTCACATTTCCATGTGAGCTGTACAAAAAAATGGTACAAAGGTGGTCTTCAGGTCAAAATGACCCGTGAGGCAAATAGAGTTGAAAACAAGGTCACAGAGTTATTTACACACCACACAATGTTACAGTGTTGTAGTTGTCTCAGGTCAATCAGTAGCAGAAGTAAACAAGACAAATCAGGTGGTCTTCTTGTGGATTGTTGTGCCTCTGATCAGTCTCAGATCAATTAGTAAGAAACGTGAACAAGACAGTAGCAGACATAAACCAGACAAGACAGGTGGCGTTCTCACAGACGGCAGACGGGGTTATAAAGGTGCTGCAGATGACAGGACCCCGAATTCTCTCTGTGCTGACGCCATGAGTGTGCGTCATGACGTTGAAGAGGAACTAGAGCTGATTTATTCTGATATCCAGCAAGACAACTGATTCAGAAGAGGAAGTGGAGGATGTATCAGAAGAAGAAGATAGGGAGGAATATAACCCAGAGCATGATGAATCATCTTCAGGAGAAGAAGAAAACCCTGAGCTTTCAAAAAATGGCAAAATAACATGGTCCTCAGCAGCATATAACCGACACGGCAGGCATGCAGAACAAAACGTCATAAACATGACAGCAGGACCCACAAGGTATGCTGTTTCCTGTTGGAACAAGCCTGAGCTCCCACCTGCACTGCTTGCATCAAAGGAGACAGAGGTCTTCTCATCAAGGTTCGCCTTCACGCCCATGACCACTGTAGTTTCTTACCTCCCAAAGAAAAACAAGAATGTAGTTCTTATGAGCACACTGCACAGAGACAGTGACATTAGTGATCGTGAGGACAGGAAGCCAGTCATCATCCTAGACTACAACCGCAACAAAGGAGGTGTGGACAATCTAGATAAGGTGATTGGAACATACAGCTGCAGAAGGAGGACTGCCCGCTGGCCTCTGGTCATCTTCCACAATATCATTGATGTTTCCTTCTACAATGCCTTTGTGATCTGGAGAGAGATCAACCGACCTGGATATCTCATCAGAAGAAGAAGAGGAGGGTGTTCCTGGAGCAGCTAGGAAAGGCACCTGTAACTCCACCCATTATAAGAAGGAAGCATGTCCCCTCCACAGAAGCCTCAGCAGCTATTCAGAGTACAGGAGCTCCAGATGAACCTGAAGATCCAGCTACCACAGCCACTTCCCCAGCTAGGCCAAGTAAGAGGAAGAGATGTCAGTTCTGCCCTCAGAAGAAGGACACACTGTGTGCTGCAGGTGTAAGAAATATACCTGCAACGGCTGTGCACATGCATACTGTGCTACATGTGCTAATTAGTTGAATGGGTTGTGTTATTTTTCATATTTTGGTATTGTATTGTTTTGTCTTAAATTGAAAAAAGAAAGAAACTTTAGTCATTGGAATGAATAAAAATGCATCTAAAACTCCTTTTGGCACATTTTTTCCTTTTCTTAAGCTACAGAAATACAAGTGAAGAGGGAGAACTATATTACACATGTTGTGATGAAGGACAAGTTGTTTCTTCAAGCAATATGAAATCTGGTGTTAAAAATTCAATTAAGCTGCTTATATTGAGGGTTTAGTGAGGACACTGGGTGTGTACAGAAAATGAGGACAACAGGAGGGTTAAGTCAGCTAAAGAAGAGGCTGCGTCATTCATTCATCTTTCTTCCCGAGGAGTAATTATGCACACCTTGATCCTTAGGCCACACCCTCCCTCGTTACACAAATACACACATACACCTGATATGCATTAAATCCAAAAGGCATTCAAGCTTTTACAGGCTGGAGTTGGAAATTATGGATAAAATGATGATATAGTCAAAATAATCTCTTGTCTAATAATTGTGCACACAGTGTTTATGAAACAAGGACAAATATAGAATAGAGATTTATAAATGAAAGAGTCTTAAACAGCGTTTTAGTTGAGTTCCTCCCAGCTTTGCCCTGGACTTTTTGGACTTTGTTGTCCTTTGTTGGCTTCTTTGTGTGTGTAAGTGACGTACACAGGTTGTGTTACACTGAGACTAGACTTTACAGTGAAGGAGACAACTTGTGTCCAGCAGTTAAACTTAATAAATATCTGCATATTCATAGATTCAGATGTTTTAATGAAGGGGGAGCATCACATGTAAGGATTATTAACAGGGTAATCCAACCTTGTGTGCAGACTGCAGCTGAACACTGATACAGAACAAATGATGTGTCGTGTTTTCCACAGTAACATCTCCATATGCCCCATACCATAATACTAATGATGCTGTTTAACCTGCAGGACACACACTGCAGAGAACAACTACTCAACAAATAATAGTCTGTGTCTAATGTGCTTCTGCCTTAAAAGAGGCTTCAATATTCCACCTGTGTAAATTACATACTGGACCAGAGAAGAAGAAGAAGAAGAAGAAGAAGAAGAAGAAGAAGAAGAAGAAGAAGGGTGGGGGCTAGAGAGAGAGATAGAGGCGGGGAGGGAGGAGGAACCCGGATGCTGATGCTGATGCTGACCGTATCGGATGAAGAGAAGGAAGCAAGAGAAGAAGAGGAGTGTGAGAGCTGAGGGTAGAAAGATGGGCAGCTCTGTAGATGCGGACGACTTCTGAAACCCTGAAAAATTATCTTGTCCGAGGAGATTTTAGTTTCTGTGATCTGTGCGGCGGCAGCAGCAGCAGCTGAGGGAGGAGATGCGCTGATATCATGAGCATAGCCGGCCAGGGAGAGAGACAGAGAGACAGAGAGGCAGAGAGGGAGGGAGGAAGAGGGAGCAGGGGGAGGAGAGGCGGGGAGTCGGCTGCCACCAGGCCAGCTGAGGATGCTTGTTGTTTCTAGAAACAGGATTAATCACCGGGCTGAGCGCTGATCCTCACCCCGCCGCAGCTGTCCGGTCCGCGGGTGCGTTTCGGCCTCTTTGATGCTCTCTGCCTTCTTCCTCTATTTCCTGATGCAGGGCCGGGGAGGGGGTGAGCCAAAGTGTGCACCGGATATTGGAAAACCCATTCTTCTGGCTGATGCTGTTGTGATAACAGATTATTATCTGGACAACGCCGCATCTGCACAGAAAGGCATTTCCTGACCAAACGAGGCCTGACTTGAGAAGGAGAAGAAATGTGCGAGATTGGAGGGATTATGAGAGTGTTTCTTGGACGTTAGGAGGGGAGGGATGGGGAGGGGGGTCCCTGATATCGATCAGAGAATGGATTCAATCAGGGCTTTCTGACTTGGGATATTTGAGACTGTGCACTCCCAGAAATCAATCTGTGGTAAATGTAGCCTTCCTTTCCAGGTCTGAATCACATGTTATGTTCTGCTCCACTTTTGACCAGCTGCATAAGCTAAAAACGGATCAATCAGCTTTAACTACTGCTCCTGCTTTCATCTGGGACGTCCTCTCCACGTTTTCTACCTTCAGTCTGGATGATGCTGCCGTCTCTGCTGTAGAGACACTCTGAGCCGGTTCTCACTCCCTGCACGTACGTTTAGGTGGCCGCCTCACCGCATGACAAGTGCATGGGAGTAGCCTGCAGGGCCCGGCTGTAGATCACGATCAGTCCGCCTCTCCTGTCCTCTCTACGCCGCCGTGCAGCCGCCTGTGATGTGCAGCGAGCAGGAGCTGGACATCTGATCTGCCTTATATCAGGAATATCATTTCATCTCTTGAAGGATGAGCAGCAAGGAGCTGACGGCGGGCCAGTCCAGCCAGTATGTGGGGCCTTACCGGCTGGAGAAGACCCTGGGGAAGGGACAGACAGGTAGGCATCTCCTGAATGACTGCATCAGCTGGTCCAGTCACGTTGGTACTCTGATATTCATCCTGTAAAGGATGTGCAGGTTTACTCTGAGCTGACTTTGTACCAATGCCACTAAAACTTTTTTGAATAATTTATGACATTCATTACTTCCTGTTTTCACACTACATAATGATTGATGGCGTGTGTCTGTTTCTCAGGACTGGTGAAGTTGGGTGTCCACTGTATAACCGGGCAGAAGGTGGCCATAAAGATTGTCAACAGAGAGAAACTGTCAGAATCAGTCCTGATGAAGGTACAGTCTACTCATCTGTCTATAGCTGCAGAGCTGCAGCGTGCATCCATGACCTGCAGAAAGCATCAGCGTCTTCTATTTTAGTCAAGAAAAGCCCGACAGTGTTGTAAGTTGGGGCTGCAGAGTGTGTGGGCACTGCTTCTGCATACCGAACAATAGAGATGATTTCATTCTGCTAATTAAGCCCTCTGATGAAAGCTGCTGCAGCTGAAACACACTGAAATGAAAAGAGCATTTAAACAGCTCTTTTCATGCTGCTGTTTCTAATGAGGCTGATCACTCGCAGTCTTTTTAAGAAGTAAAGGCACAAGGACCGGCATCAACACAATATCAGTAGAAAGATTCAGGTCTGGTCGCTCAAACAGCAGACGTCGGTTCATTCTGTGTCTCCATGATTGTTTTTGACTTCCTGTTTTTGTCCAGATGACAAACGTGAGAACAAAAAACACATTTTGCACCCTTTACTCCCTGCACATGCCACCAGTCCCCATGCTCTCAGGGTTAGATTGCTTTGGAAAGTTGCCCATTAGCTACTCTCTGTGCTGATCGCCAGTGACCGCATTGCTGGGCTTAGCTGGGAAGGCAAGCGAACACACATTCAACAACATAGACCCAAAGTAGCTCCAGGAGCAGCATGCACAGAGACGACATTCATAGTATTTCTGTCAAATGAAAGCGTCTATAACTACAGGCTGGTCAGGATAACTTGAAGGCACCCAATATGAGAAGAAGTGAGAAGATGAATTTAATGGGTGTGGCTGCTCCTTGTTCTGTGTCATGTGTAGGGCTGTGTGATAGGTCATACATGACATGTGGTTGCTTTAAAGCGTTCTGCTGAAGAAGATGGGAAACAAACTTGATTTGGACAAGTCAGACTTAAGGCTGAAGCCTCGTGTTTTTCTCATATTTTGTGTAGTCATGCTTGGAGGAAGAATGATTACAGCAAGGCTTACAGTGTACATATGGGTTAGGGTTAGAAAAATCTGGATCTATCCTTTAATTAAACAATACATCAATCATAGTTACAACACACGTATGTATTCAACAAAAATAGATTCATTTTAATGATATTATTTTACCAGTTCAGAAGCAAAGAGAAAGTAAAGAGATGTCTTTACTGTATGACTGTTGTTTCCATTATTCACCATTCTTTAGCACACATTGATCAGACATTACATCAGGTCTTGTACAGGTACTTGCTTTGGCTGAAGCCCAGTGTAATATAGCTAATCAATCAAGCAGATCGTGTCCATCTGTCATAAATTCCCAAGTCAGTCTCAAAACGCTTCACTCAACGAGACACTGAGGACAATCTGCCAGCGTTCATTGTTAACACTGGGTGGGAGTGGTGGCTTGAGTCTAAAGTCTCTTCGTATTGGGGCAGTGACATGTAGAAGTGGTGGCTTGAGTCTAAAGTCTCTTCGTATTGGGGCAGTGACATGTAGAAGCGGTGGCTTGAGTCTAAAGTCCCTTCGTATTGGGGCAGTGACATGTAGAAGTGGTGGCTTGAGTCTAAAGTCCCTTCGTATTGGGGCAGTGACATGTAGAAGTGGTGGCTTGAGTCTAAAGTCTCTTCGTATTGGGGCAGTGACATGTAGAAGTGGTGGCTTGAGTCTGAAGTCTCTTCGTATTGGTGCAGTGACATGTAGAAGTGGTGGCTTGAGTCTGAAGTCTCTTCGTATTGGGGCAGTGACATGTAGAAGTGGTGGCTTGAGTCTGAAGTCCCTTCGTATTGGGGCAGTGACATGTAGAAGTGGTGGCTTGAGTCTGAAGTCTCTTCGTATTGGGGCAGTGACATGTAGAAGTGGTGGCTTGAGTCTAAAGTCCCTTCGTATTGGGGCAGTGACATGTAGAAGTGGTGGCTTGAGTCTAAAGTCCCTTCGTATTGGTGCAGTGACATGTAGAAGTGGTGGCTTGAGTCTAAAGTCTCTTCGTATTGGGGCAGTGACATGTAGAAGTGGTGGCTTGAGTCTGAAGTCTCTTCGTATTGGGGCAGTGACATGTAGAAGTGGTGGCTTGAGTCTAAAGTCTCTTCGTATTGGGGCAGTGACATGTAGAAGTGGTGGCTTGAGTCTAAAGTCCCTTCGTATTGGTGCAGTGACATGTAGAAGTGGTGGCTTGAGTCTAAAGTCTCTTCGTATTGGTGCAGTGACATGTAGAAGTGGTGGCTTGAGTCTAAAGTCCCTTCGTATTGGGGCAGTGACATAAAGAAGTGGTGGCTTGAGTCTGAAGTCTCTTCGTATTGGGGCAGTGACATAAAGAAGTGGTGGCTTGAGTCTAAAGTCTCTTCGTATTGGGGCAGTGACATGTAGAAGTGGTGGCTTGAGTCTAAAGTCCCTTCGTATTGGGGCAGTGACATGTAGAAGTGGTGGCTTGAGTCTGAAGTCCCTTCGTATTGGGGCAGTGACATGTAGAAGTGGTGGCTTGAGTCTAAAGTCTCTTCGTATTGGGGCAGTGACATGTAGAAGTGGTGGCTTGAGTCTAAAGTCTCTTCGTATTGGTGCAGTGACATGTAGAAGTGGTGGCTTGAGTCTGAAGTCTCTTCGTATTGGGGCAGTGACATGTAGAAGTGGTGGCTTGAGTCTAAAGTCTCTTCGTATTGGGGCAGTGACATGTAGAAGTGGTGGCTTGAGTCTAAAGTCTCTTCGTATTGGGGCAGTGACATGTAGAAGTGGTGGCTTGAGTCTAAAGTCTCTTCGTATTGGGGCAGTGACATGTAGAAGTGGTGGCTTGAGTCTAAAGTCCCTTCGTATTGGTGCAGTGACATGTAGAAGTGGTGGCTTGAGTCTGAAGTCTCTTCGTATTGGTGCAGTGACATGTAGAAGTGGTGGCTTGAGTCTAAAGTCCCTTCGTATTGGTGCAGTGACATGTAGAAGTGGTGGCTTGAGTCTAAAGTCCCTTCGTATTGGGGCAGTGACATGTAGAAGTGGTGGCTTGAGTCTAAAGTCCCTTCGTATTGGGGCAGTGACATGTAGAAGTGGTGGCTTGAGTCTAAAGTCCCTTCGTATTGGGGCAGTGACATGTAGAAGTGGTGGCTTGAGTCTAAAGTCCCTTCGTATTGGGGCAGTGACATGTAGAAGTGGTGGCTTGAGTCTAAAGTCCCTTCGTATTGGGGCAGTGACATGTAGAAGTGGTGGCTTGAGTCTAAAGTCTCTTCGTATTGGGGCAGTGACATGTAGAAGTGGTGGCTTGAGTCTGAAGTCTCTTCGTATTGGGGCAGTGACATGTAGAAGTGGTGGCTTGAGTCTAAAGTCTCTTCGTATTGGTGCAGTGACATGTAGAAGTGGTGGCTTGAGTCTAAAGTCCCTTCGTATTGGGGCAGTGACATGTAGAAGTGGTGGCTTGAGTCTAAAGTCTCTTCGTATTGGTGCAGTGACATGTAGAAGTGGTGGCTTGAGTCTGAAGTCTCTTCGTATTGGTGCAGTGACATGTAGAAGTGGTGGCTTGAGTCTAAAGTCCCTTCGTATTGGGGCAGTGACATAAAGAAGTGGTGGCTTGAGTCTGAAGTCCCTTCGTATTGGGGCAGTGACATAAAGAAGTGGTGGCTTGAGTCTGAAGTCCCTTCGTATTGGTGCAGTGACATATAGAAGTGGTGGCTTGAGTCTGAAGTCCCTTCGTATTGGGGCAGTGACATGTAGAAGTGGTGGCTTGAGTCTAAAGTCCCTTCGTATTGGGGCAGTGACATGTAGAAGTGGTGGCTTGAGTCTAAAGTCCCTTCGTATTGGGGCAGTGACATGTAGAAGTGGTGGCTTGAGTCTAAAGTCTCTTCGTATTGGGGCAGTGACATGTAGAAGTGGTGGCTTGAGTCTAAAGTCTCTTCGTATTGGGGCAGTGACATGTAGAAGTGGTGGCTTGAGTCTAAAGTCCCTTCGTATTGGGGCAGTGACATGTAGAAGTGGTGGCTTGAGTCTGAAGTCCCTTCGTATTGGGGCAGTGACATGTAGAAGTGGTGGCTTGAGTCTAAAGTCTCTTCGTATTGGGGCAGTGACATGTAGAAGTGGTGGCTTGAGTCTAAAGTCTCTTCGTATTGGTGCAGTGACATGTAGAAGTGGTGTGCTGGTCATTTGCTGTATTCTCCACCATACAAGGTACTTTCTTGTATTTAGGACTTCCTAGAAGATTGGTAATTGATTATTTGACCACTTGGGGGCAGCAAAACAAACTGTACACACAACACTGACATATCACTTTATAGGGTTTGTGATGTGTTAGCAAACAGTTACTTATTTATGACACTCAGCAGGCACAAATCAACAGTCATTTTCCAATAAAAGCCCAATATTTACTCTACTCTAGTTCTGTCTTGTCCTCCACTAACTCTAACGAGCTAACTAACCTAATGCTCCACATACACTATGCTCAACAGCTAGTAGCAGCTAGTTAGCTCATCTACGCTTGGTTTATCATTTATCAGAGCAAGAAGAAGAAGAGAAACTGCAGTATCGATCTCATCACGCTAGTATTGATCTGATACCAATACTCACCTTGGTATTTTTCCTATTGATATTTAGATTGATCACAGTGGGGCTGTGGGAGTATAGCAAACTGATCTTAAATATATGTTTCTCACATGGACTATTAATAGATTGTACAGATTGTAAAGCCCTCTGAGACATATGTATTTTGTGATTTGGGGCTATATAAATAAAATTTGATTTAATAGTTGAAAAGTTGGATTTTCATTAAATGAAATTATTATTTTTGGTTGTTTTGATGTTGGCTTTGAAAAAGATACTTCATTTATTGTATTTATTTAAATTAGAAATGAACACACTGATGTTTTATTTCAGATTTTGTAATATCAAGCATTGGTTGCTAAACTGTGTTTCCATATGAAAAGCTTAACACGATATATACACGATGTATAAATTCATTAACATTAGATACAATAATCTGGCTTTAGGTCTTCAGTTTGATACAAGATGTTTGATGTCTTTATTTTGATCATAATGTCATACTTATTTACTAAATGCTTATTCTGGCCTCTCTTTGTCTATTACTGCTGTCCCAGTTTTAGCTGTGTTCCCTACAGTAACTAACTTTATTCATGCTTCCTCTCTTTCTCTTTCTCTTTCCCTTCATCATATTTATCATTCCCACTTCCTTCTGACATTTCAATCTCCATTTTAAACCTCCCTCTCTCTTAACCTTTCTCCATCCCCCTTCCCTCTCCCCGTCTATCCAGGTGGAGAGAGAAATAGCTATTCTTAAACTAATAGAGCACCCTCACGTTCTCAAGCTGCATGATGTCTATGAGAATAACAAATACCTGTGAGTATCTCTTCATCTTTACCTCTCCGCTGACTTAATCTTCTCTCTTTGCCTCTGGGAGAACAACCTTGAATCTGAAAGAGGTTCTGTAAGAACAGAGATAAATAACTGTATGGCCTTGAAGATATGCCGTGTGTGTAGGGTTTGCATGTATGGAAGAAGTATCTGTCACTTGCATGCATGGAGTTTGATGGCAGTTATACACATTTCTCTGTCCGTGTCTCATTATTCTGACCTCTCGTCCTTCTGTCTCTCAGGTACCTGGTGTTGGAGCATGTGTCAGGGGGAGAGTTATTTGACTACCTGGTGAAGAAGGGACGGCTGACTCCCAAAGAGGCCAGGAAGTTCTTCAGACAGATTATCTCCGCCCTTGACTTCTGCCACAATCACTCTATTTGGTCTGTGAGGAGCTATAGGAAACGTTTTCTTATGTCTTGTGGTGATTTACATTCATTCAATGCTGTGTATACTGGAAAAACCATATTAGGCACAAATTAAATTCTATAAGTAACAGTACCAAAACACTTATGTAAAAATACTCAGCAGATACATATAGTATACGTATAGTACAGTAGAAATGTATTCAAAGTCTTACTGAAGTAGAAGTATTATCAGCAAGTATCTGAGAAGTTTAAGCTTCACAAATTCAAACACCCACAAATAATAATGTCAAAATGGTATTATCATCAAGCTAGAAAGCAGACATTTATGAGATCAGAGTTTCTACAGACACACACAAGTACTTTGATTGAGCGTGTGTGTGTGTGTGTGTGTGTGTGTGTCCAGTCACAGAGACCTGAAGCCAGAGAATCTTCTCCTGGATGAGAAGAACAACATCAGGATAGCAGACTTTGGCATGGCCTCCCTACAGGTGGGGGACAGCCTGCTGGAAACCAGCTGTGGGTGAGTACACAGTTCAGCTTCAAGTGTTGTTTAAGTGTAGCTTAAATATATAAAACTCATTGTTAATGCTCATTGGTCCGGTTAGAGATTATCTTTAGTTATCTCATTACCTTTTTACTGAACTGTATTACAAATACTAAATAAAGATGTTGTGCATGTTCCTAAAGTCATGCATGCTTTCTAATGATTTGTGACATTAGTATTTAAATGACTTTAGCACTTATTACGTTGATGATATACACCGAACCACCTGGAACAGCCTCTTTATTCTTTTTACATAATCGTTGGTTGTTTTCATTAGAAGCATTAAAATCATTTTTTAAACCATCTGCCGGTCAGGACAGATGAAATGAGTAAGGGATTGTAGCTTTCACCTGGATTCACCCCTTCAATCTATTCAATGGAAAAGAGCAGGTGCTCCAGCTTTTGTACCCTCAGGCTGGAGTATTTTTTCCATGAGTCAGCACTCACACACGACCTTGGTGCCTTTTTTATCTGTGTGCATGTTTGTTTGTATCTGGTTAAATCTTTCTTCTTCTCTCTTTTCTTCTTAGATCTCCACATTATGCTTGCCCAGAGGTCATCAGGGTAAGTTACTTCCCCCTCAGTGTTCATATATGTGTGTGTGTGCATGTCTGACGCTCACGTGTCATTGTGTTTCAGGGGGAGAAGTACGATGGTCGCAGGGCAGATGTTTGGAGTTGTGGAGTCATCCTCTTTGCTCTTCTTGTGGTAAGAAGATCCTCTCTGCTTCTCACTGGTCTCCTCTAAACTTTATCCTTTTTGTTTTCTTTCAGTGTTTATCTTTCCTCTCTACCCTTCGACTTGCAAGATTAATTTCACATAAAACAATATTCACTGTGAAGCTCATACACAGTATTCTGTTGAATCTGTCCATCATCCATCATGTATTTGGTCCTTGACAGTCTGGGGTAGTAACATGCCAGAAAACAGAGAAAACCAACTCTTGTTTTATGTCTTTACCTCTTCTTCTGTTTATTTCTGTCTTCCCAGGGTGCCTTGCCCTTTGACCACGACAACCTGAGGCAGCTTCTAGAGAAAGTGAAGAGCGGGGTATTCCACATGCCACACTTTATACCTCCAGACTGCCAAGCATTGCTCAAAGGAATGATAGAAGTCAACCCTGACAAGAGACTCACGGTGAGACTTTAAAAACAAAAGCTAATGGTGGCTTTAATTTCTGGGTCCATCACTTTGTTAGGAGTTACAGGTTATAGTGATGGAAAGATGTATTCATATGAAATCAAATATACATATACAAGAAAATATATGTACAGATATAAACATGTAAATAACAGCAACAACATATAACAAACAATGTGTAACATAAGTCCGTGGTGTGCAAGAGGCTGCCGTGCAGGGCGTGTGGGACAACGAGTCTCAGGACTTGGCAAGAAGCTGTTCCTACGACGGGAGGTTCTGGTCTTGATGGATCACATGAGTCTGATGAGGGTGGAGTCGTCCGCGGTCTTCAGTAGTCTAACAGACTGGTGTCTGGAGGTGCAGCAGTTTGTATAGAGAGAGAAGAGAAGGGGGAAAGAACACAACCTTGGGGGATCAGGTACTGATGGTTCTTGTGTTAGAGACATGCGTCCCCAGCCTCACGTGTTGCCTCCTGTCAGACAGGAAGTTTGTGATGTGAAGGGTCGGATGATGTTGTTGAAGGCGGAGGTGAAATCCACAAACAGGATCCTGACATAGGTTCCTGGGAGTCCAGGTGTTGGAAGAGGCCAGGTTAACATCTGTTCGATCTGTGAACTGCCGGGTGTCCAGGTGTGGTGATGGACCTGAGATGTGGCAGGAGAAAGCGCTTAAAGGACTTCATGACCACAGAGGTCAGGGCGACGGGTCTGTAGTCGTTGAGTCCTGTGATCCTTGTTTTTTTGGAACCGGGATGATGATGGAGGTTTTGAAGCCGGCTGGCACGAGGCATGTCCACAGTGAGATGTTAAAAATGTCCAAACACTGGAGACAGCTGAACTGTGCTTCAGACTGGAGGAGGAGACAGTCAGAGCTGGTGCTAATAATCTAGCTAATGTCTTGCACTACTTGACTAAAAAACTTTGAAGTATAATCATATTCATATAGCATTTTACTGAAGGTATATTTCTTTCAGTGCACATCTCTCAGAGCACCCTGAAGGACTCCAGTTGTCAGTCGATTGACCAATGACGTCAGTGACAGACCTCAATTGTCCGATCAAAGGCTTGATGTTTGTGATGTTAAAAATGAAAAGATACCTTGTAGATAATCAATCAATTAATCAGAATTAAGTCTGATCTTACATTTTTGACTAGCTCTACACTGTGATACTTGAACAATACTGTTTCTTTCTTTCCACCCATGTCTTCTACATCGATCATGAACTTGTGAGAATGACTTTTAGTCCAGGACGTCCAGCTTCAGTCTCTTTCCTTAACCACCATATCATAGCCATAAAGTGCATATTTAAGACCATTTCACATTTTTAAAAGAGTCAGCCGGTGTTTTCCACCAGCTCAAGAAGATAATGTTTGCCTAATTAGCTAAAAATGACAGCTGTCACTTTAGCTGGCGAAATCGACCTTTGCCACATTGCCACATGAGTTTCTAGAGGGCACGAAGCACGAGGAGGCAGGAAAGAAAGAAAAGAAAAGAATAGATCCAGCCCCAGGCTTTACTTCAAGATGTGACAGAAATTCATCCTGACGCAAGACCTTACAGAGAGAGGACGAATGAATGAATCAGCCACGAGTTTCTATTTCTGCCCTCAAACACAAGTTAGCAGCTTATTAGGAGAAGAGACTGGTGGAACCCAAGTAGCAGGAAAGCATGTACATTATGTATGCATGTACTGTATGAGTGGTGTCATCAGTGTCTGGAAAGATGGATAGAGGCACTGAGGCTTGAAAAGAAACTGGCAGTTGAGAGAGTGAATGAATGGACGGCTGCAGGAAACTCCACTCGGGTTGGAAATGAATCCATGGTTACAAAGCAGAACGACAGAGGGAAGTGTGATAACGTGGTTGGCAACTTCAGATAGTCGTTCAGATACAACAGAGCATATTTAATCAAAGCTGTGGATTCATCTGATGAGCTGTTGATTCATGGAGCCTGAAACCAGGTCGGACTGTCTCTCTGTCTGTCTGCTAGTTGCCTCGAGTCACCCACCACACAAGAAGACAAACTTCCGTTCGGTACGAAAATATGTTCTTGAAACCACACATCTCCACTTTAGCCCTTTTCATCATATTCATTTTGGTTACGGAAACGGGAACAGTGAAGTGTCTCCTGCTAAGCTGTCACTGTGCAGCTGCTCACTAGTTTCCTCTCTGCAAATGTACAAAAACAACAGCGTGCACAGCACAGACGTTTTACATGCTCACACTACTGCAGCTGCACAGTATTGATGCAACGGCTGCCACTGTACGCAGTCCTAATGCAGAGAGGGGACCTTTACAAAGCAGTGTACAGTAGATGAGATTAGCTCAAACTAAAGCATGGTGCATCGTTCATAGAGATGCTTTAGCCTTCCATGAATAAAAATACCGGTTTGAGTCAGGACTTTTCTTTCATACACATGAACCAGCAGATCAGTTGTGAAATGAGAAGACGATGTTTTGATCAGTGCTTTAATATTGTTTTCTATGTGTGTTGATTACAGCTAGAAGCAATACAGAAACACAACTGGTACCAGTAAGTACATTCATTTTTCTGACTTTCTTCACATTTCATCTCTCTGGCTTCTGCATTAAAATGAGAAAATGCTACAGCTTCCTACACAATCTATAAATTAGACCAACAATGTAAAGTGAATGCTGTGATCCATGTTGAATGTTACATTTTCAGTCTGCCACGTTTGGCATAAAAGTGAAAGTACAGAGAAAAGAAAGTAGTTCCAAGCCTCACAACACGTGTGAAGTTTTAATCACTGGTTTATCCTTGAACTTTAATTACATGGAGGGTAAAATATAGTCATGAGGTAATCCATAGTGCTACCAGCATTACTTTGTCTGAGTACAACCACAGTTGTACACTTATTGTAATTAGTAAGCAAATAAATTAAAATGGGGTCAGCAGCAACTTTCTAAGGAAGCAGTGTAAGTTACTGCACCACTGCCAAAATCAACCATAACATCAGACTGAACAATGATCCCTCATTGATATTAACCTTGTTTAATGTCCTATTGTCTATCAGTGCTGTAAACTTTGAGCTGTTTCTTCCATGTTGACCACATGTTGACCACATGCACTCATGTTTCCCATCAGGGGTGGTCGTAATGAGCCTTGCCCAGAGCAGCCGCCCCCTCGTCGGGTGTGTGTGAAGAGGATCGTGTCTCTAACCGAGCTGGACCCTGACGTCCTGGAAAGCATGTACTCCTTAGGGTGCTTCAGAGACCGGGTCAAACTCACACAGGACCTTACAAGTGAGGAGTGAGTAAATAAAACCCAACATTTCCACTTTTAGTAGAAAGTAAAGTTAATACACTGCATTATATCAGCAGGTTTATAAATCTACATGAATATAAAATATGAACAGACAGATGAAGGAACAAGGAACACAGCTCTGCTTGTATGTATGCTGACAAAAAAAACAAATTGATAATTGTGTGTGTAGGATAATTACTTTGATGGTTAATATGCCTGACATGGCAGGAACAAAAGCAACAAACTCAACAATGCTTCTTTTATCTCTCTCTCTCTCTGTCTCTCTCTCTCTCTCTCTCTCTCTCTCTTTCCATCGTTCTCCGCCCATTACCCCTCTCTGCCAAACTAATGTGGCTTCTGTCTACCCACAATGCAACAGCGATAGCACTGCAGCGCTGTTCAACAGGACAAGACAACAGGACAAGACAACCTACATGAAGCGTTAATAAATGAAAGCAGCATTAATCCTGTTTATTTCTATTGATAATGGATCAAATTGAGAATGTTGTAATGTGAAAGGAGCTCTCATCAAACCCTTCTACAGCGGTAGACTACTGTCCACTACTGTCCACTACTGTCCACTACTGTCCACTACCGTCCACTACCGTCCACTACCGTCCACTACCGTACACTACAGTACACTACAGTCCACTACCGTCCACTACTGTATACTACTGTACACTACAGTACACTACAGTCCACTACTGTACACTACCGTACACTACTGTCCACTACTGTATACTACTGTACACTACAGTACACTACAGTCCACTACCGTCCACTACTGTCCACTACCGTCCACTACTGTCCACTACTGTCCACTACCGTATACTACTGTACACTACCGTCCACTACCGTACACTACTGTCCACTACCGTACACTACCGTACACTACCGTCCACTACTGTACACTACCGTCCACTACCGTACACTACAGTACACTACAGTCCACTACCGTCCACTACTGTACACTACCGTCCACTACTGTCCACTACTGTATACTACTGTACACTACAGTCCACTACCGTCCACTACCGTCCACTACTGTCCACTACTGTCCACTACCGTATACTACAGTACACTACAGTCCACTACCGTCCACTACTGTACACTACCGTCCACTACTGTCCACTACCGTATACTACTGTACACTACTGTCCACTACCGTCCACTACTGTCCACTACTGTACACTACTGTCCACTACCGTACACCACCGTACACTACTGTAAATGCTGTTCGTATCTGCTGGATGTGTAAATAGGCAACTGTTTGCTCACATTTCTGCCAAGTCAAGGTGACAATATGTCAAATAATAAATGAGCGTAAAAATGAGCTAAATAGTTAGCTAACAAAGCAAAACAGAAATGTCAACTGAGCTGACTTATTAACTCTGAGTGACTTGAACAAAGGCTGAATCACTCATTCACAACTTCTTATATAATAGACAATAGTTTACTCAATCATGAGCAGAACAAATGAGATTTCAGACTCACCCTGAGTCAGACAATGGTGACTTTCATTAATGAAACGCAGCACATAGCATTGTGGGATTGTTAGCAGAGAGTAGTGCACATAACCATAACTGTCAGGAGATTAGTGACGAGCCTGAAAAGCCTCTACCAATCCCATCTGATTTCTGCCAGTCAACACACACTATTTCTGCCTCCTCTTTCGCTTTGCAAGCTTTGGTTTGGTGTCTTACTGCATCTCTTACTGCAGGGAGAACCAGGAAAAGATGATCTACTACCTCCTGTTGGACAGAAAGGAGCGATACCCCAGCTGTGAGGATGAGGACCTGCCACCCAGAAATGACTTAGGTGAAGGCAGTTGCTCCTTAACCCTTTGACGGTCTAACAGAGAGTTTAATTATGAAAGCAAATCTAATATTAATCGTTTGAACTGTGCTTTGACATTTTGAATTGATTTTTGTCCTCCAAGACCCGCCCAGGAAGCGTGTGGACTCCCCTATGTTGACACGTCACGGCCGCTGTCGCATGGAGAGGAAGAGCCTGGAGGTCCTCAGTGTCACTGACCAGGGGTCTCCCACCCCACCTCGCCGGGCCCTGGACACCAATGCACACAGCCAGAGGCATGAACCAGCACTGACTTTTTAAATCATGAGCAGTAACCAAGTTAATATCACAATCACATATAAAGCTAAGCATTGACTACAAGCTCAACTTACAGTACAGACTTTATCTTTTTATTGTTATACATAAAGCTTCCATTCAGCTTGATGAGTGTTATTGATTGTTGCTGTCTGCTGCCTTCAGGTCTCGTTCGGTCAGTGGAGCGTCCACAGGTCTGTCCTCCAGTCCTCTCAGCAGTCCCAGGGTAAGGAAACGTTCCTCTAACATAAAGTAACTGTTGTATAAACACCCTGATCTTCACCCTGCATTATTTAAAGTGATAGTACAGAACTACGTGTTACCTCTGACCTAGTTGTGACTTTTTATACATTTATATACCGTATTTTCCGGACTATAGAGCGCACCTAAATATAAGGCGCACCCACTAAAATTTGAATGAAATATATATTTTGTCACATATAAACCGCAGCGGACTATAAGTCGCCGATATATACATACCCCGATACATAAGTGTTTATTCATATACTGAACTGATTGTTTACGAACAGTGCCGCAATAAAAGCATCATCAAACGGCAATAAAAGTGCTGATAAACAAAACAGAAAAGTCATTGATGGTTTTATTTATCTTCCTCCTGCGTACTGAAACCATTATTGTGCAGTGTGCGGGAGGAAATTTGGCGATTTGGTGACAGCGACTGTCACCTTTTCCTCCCGCACACTGTTAAAGCGCAACTGCGTAACATTCTCCCATGAACTGATGCCACACGTCACTATTTATCTTCCTCCTGAGCATTTAAAACTAATGAACACCAAACCACTGTCACTTCATTTCTTCTGCGCACTGAAGACACTGAAGTCGTCCTCTTCAGTGTCAGAGTTGAACAGCGTCAGATAATCTTCATCATATCGTCTCACCGCGGCTGCACGTCAGCTTGCCGTTAATGAATCTATGACATAGATTCATTAACGGCAAGCTGACGTGTCCTTACTGTTTACTTCACGGATAGCCAGATCGATGGCATTCAACTTAAAAGCTGCATCATAGGAATTGCTTCGGTTTTCCATTTTGAGGGGTTGAGGGTGTAATAATATTATATACCTGTGATGGAGCAGCTCCGCCAATGACGGCGGCCTGCGCACGCACACACACACACACACACACACACAGACAGACACTGTGGGCTTTAGAAAAATTTATAGAAAAGCCGCACCTCTGTATAAACCGCATGGTTCAAAATATGGGAAAAAAGTAGCGGCTTATAGTCCGGAAAATACGGTACTTAATTCAGCTTTTCTTATGTTGGAGGAACTTGCAGTTACACAGCTGACAACATGCTTTCTCCACAATGATCTGACCCATTTCAACCTGATCTAGTCTTTAAAAGGTCCTTTACATAGGTTACATGACATAATGATTACAATGGTGTGTGTGGGGGATTGGCATTTATAGCATCTGTTGATTAAAACAATATCGAATACTACATTATGCAGCGAGTAATAGGCTGAACTAAAAGAATGAATAATTGTAGGGAACATATCTTCTTGCCATACATATATTTATTATCAGTCTCGTCGCTATATAAATATATATAAATATCAATCTTGAGCTTTAAAAACACAACACCATATTTCCTGTGATGTGAAGTTTCCTCTCTGATACCTCCTGCTCAGACTGTCAGTAATGTCTTTCCATCACACTGTCACTTCCTCAGCCATACACACGTTCCCATTTCATAGACGCACCCAGCTGCCTCAACATCAGTGTACACATACTGATATATTACTGAAGAGCAGACATCATCAAACCCATCTTCCGTGTGGTGACCTGTCAAAGAATCGTTTCCATGAATCATATTTCATGACCATTGCTTTCTCTCTCATCTGTCCATCCCTCCCTCGCTCTTCTCCCCCATCTCTCTCTCTCTGTCTGCCCATCAGAGCCCGGTCTTCACTTTCAGCCAATCAGAAGTCACACCCACCTCCGCTTCATCCTCCAAAGACCCCAAACCAGCGAGTGCCACCACCCCTCGGCCTACCCGCCCCCCGCCAGATCCAAAAACCCAAACCCTGCCCTCAAAGGGCCCCACTGACCGGCCCCAGCTCCACTCCATGAAGTCCCTCCCCCTCCAGACTCCACGCTCTCCTTCCCCATCTCCCTCTCCGCTCCTCTCCCCCATTCCACGCTTTTTCAACTTCCCCTCACCATCTGTCTTCAAGTCCAAGAACGTCCACTCGTCCTCTAACTCCTCTGCCACCCCGCAGGTCACGCCGCAGGGCTCACCGCTGCCCACCCCGCTGGGCACACCTGTGCACCAAATCCAACACCCTTCCTCCACCACCCCTCCCTCCTCTTCGTCCTCATCTTCTTCTTCCAGAGCGGATGGAGCTGGCGGGGCCTCGCTGTCATTGACCCCGCCCTCTAGCCCGGGCGGCAGTGGCGGTCTGGCCGCCTCAAGCTCCGCCCACTGGAGAACAAGGCTCAACTCGTTCAAAAACAACCTGCTGGGCTCGCCGCGCTTCCATCGGCGCAAACTGCAAGGTGAGTGTAGAAACACAAGCACGAAGTGAATGATGGCAGGTGATCCAGCTGTGAGATGAAGCACCAGCTTCCTCCATCACTGTGAACCCGACGGCTTTTTCTGCGTCCCAGCCTGCAGCCTGCGGCCTGCAGCCTGCGGCCTGCAGCCTGCGGCCTGCGTCCCAGCCTGCAGCCTGCGGCCTGCGTCCCAGACCGCAGCCTGCAGCCTACGGTCTGCGGCCTGCGTCCCAGCCTGCAGCCTGCGGCCTGCGGCCTGCGGCCTGCGGCTGTGTTGAGTAATGTCTGATTCTGTGATATTCTGCAATTAGGGCAATTGGATTAAGGCCCGTCATCAAGATTTACTGCCCTTCTCACTTTTTCTTCCTCTCTTTGTCTATGTCTGTTTGTCTTTTTTTAGTCCCTACATCAGAGGACATGTCCAGTTTGACTCCAGAGTCCAGTCCAGAGTAAGAACACACATATGTCAGTTTGTCCTTCTCTGTCTTCATGATGAGTAGACATAGTAACATCCTCTCATATGAACATATGAATAGTACACGAATTAAAGGTAGGCAAAAGTAGTCTAATGAAATATGCTACTGGGTTGCATTATGGGAAATGTAGGATCCAGTGTTTCTGGAGTTTGACCCACTCATCTTTGCCTCTGTTGCTTCAGTTATTATTCTTTTCTTTTTTTTTTGTCTGTTTCTCACAGGTCCTGCAATATTAAATTAAAAATAATCGCCCACCAACATTTATTTTGTTATTTTGAAACCTAAAAATCGTTGGGGGCCCATTTACTCACATTGTATTTATAACACAGAAGTCATATTTTAGATCCTCAGTACAATGCTAATCTCACCGCCATCATTTGTCAACTCTGGTTTCAATGTCAAGAAGTCAATTTCATGTTTTAAATTAGTTTTTGACACAGATGGGCTTGTTTCAAGCATTTCCCTTAGTAGTATTACAAACTGCCTCTTCTGCTTCAGAAGTAGACACAGCAGTATTAGTATTAGTCTTTTTTTTGTTTTTGCCTCTTTATGCCAGCAGTCCCTTCCCCCAGCTCTGTGCTATCATTATGTAAAGTCTCTAACTTTAGATCCACATTCAGAAGTGTGTTGCCTATTCTCTGTCCCATAATGAAATGCTTGTGTAATTGCAGACTGGCTAAGAGGTCCTGGTTCGGTAACTTCATCAGCCTGGAGAAAGAAGAGCAAATATTTGTTATGATTAGAGACAAGCCTCTCAGTTCTATCAAGGCTGACATCGTCCATGCCTTTCTCTCCGTGAGTACAGTCGACAACTGGCATTAATGGCATAGATTTAAGATTTCATCTTTTTCGCTGAGTGTCCCTGTCTTCTTTTACGTCTCCAGATCCCGTCCCTCAGCCACAGTGTGGTGTCCCAGAACAGTTTCCGGGCAGAGTACAAGTCCTCCGGCGGGCCCTCTGTCTTCCAGAAGCCTGTCAAGTTCCAAGTATGATTTTATTTTTCACTTCCTCAGCTCCGACTGACCCCCAGCTATATCTGTTAAAAAATGCATAATGGCAAGATTCAAACTCACTCAACTTCATATCGAACTCTAGTCAGCATCTCAGGGCTCCTTGTGTTTTAATGTAAGCATATATACAATACATTCAGAGAGGTGTTGAAGGAAGCAGAGTGCACTTTTAAACCTTTTTGTGGATGTATTGTGTATTTCTCCATATATTGACTATACATCCATGTAGTCAAATGTGCAAATTATTTGATGTGTTGATGAGAAATTACATTTCAGCATGCATGTTTTCTTACGTACCATTCAGCTTCAGATTTATTTTACAAAATATATAACATTTCCACATAATATCAAAAATCCCATTAGATCCAAGCCAGGATCTGTTGGTCCTGGGTTATTTTTGTACAAACAAAACTGTATTTTATTTTTTATATTATATTATTCTGTAATCACAGGCTTTAGTGTAAATGTCCACACTTTGATCCCTGTTTGTAAGCTAAACTTTATTCATTTGTCATTAACTCTTTCTTCTGCAGGTAGACATTGCTTTCTCTGAGGGAGAGAGGGAGCGTGAGAGGGAGCGAGCAGAGAGGGAAGGAAGAAGAGAGACGGGCATCTACAGCGTCACCTTCACCCTAATAACAGGTTAGAGAGACATAAGGTATTCATAACCTAGCTGTCATGTTATGAGAGAGGCCACTCAGTTAGTTTATATCTTAACAAAAACATTTAGGATAAAATTTTACGTCTGAGGAATATACGTCAATCTGCAGCGCTGTTTGATTGGACACGTGAGGGAGAGAGACTTTTCCCATTTAACGAATGAAAGAACAAACCAACAACAAAGTCTGGAACAGCAATCCAGCAAGATATTCCCTCATTTGGTGTTTGTTTTTGTGCTTTTTATATGGTTGTGACAGTGGACATAGACAGGAAATGTAAGGAAACGTGCCCTGTGGATGGAGGCATCATCACCATCTCCCTCCAGGATAAAAATGTTTCATCATAGGATGAAGATGATGACTCAACAACGTTGTACTGATGTGCAGTGACCCTTCCCTCTAATAGGACAAGTGGACCCACACCATGCCAGCAAAATGCCCCCCACAGTATAACAGAGCCACTGGATCCTTTACTGTCGGGGTCATACAGGTCTTCACTTTAATCTGCCACCTGTCTGTGTGTCTCTCATGTAGCACAACAGGTTCAGACACGTATGCTATGATTGAAGCAGCTAATTCAATACTTATTTTTGTCATACTACTCACTTAAAAGAACGACTGAAGGGCGACTCCAGGTTCAGCAGCACAGGACTCGGTGCTATATTACATTACAGACATGTGCAATATACTCTTATGTCTTGAACCAATCCAATGCAACAGCTCTGCCATAAATTATACTTTTATGAAGCTTATCAGTTTTTGTTGACATTGTCAGAAAGGTGATAATTGTTCCTTTTATGTGCGTTTATTCTTGAGATAATAGATAATAACAAGGTGATCGTCTCTCCTCTCAGGTCCCAGTCGCAGATTTAAGAGAGTGGTGGAAACCATTCAGGCTCAGCTCCTGAGTACTCACGATCAGCCTTCTGTGCAGGCACTGGCTGGTGAGGAGAACACCCATACAAGTAATAACCGCCACGTCCGCACTCACTACATCTACCATTAGTTTAAGTATTTGTTTCACATCTTCTCTCCCTGATGTTACATTTTGTCCCTCAGATGAGAAGAACGGTCAGCTTTCCCGCCAGCCCAGCACTCCTTCGCGTCAGAATTCCCGGCGCTCCGAAAGTGGATCAGACCGGGAGCGGGGAGAGAAGGAGCGTGCGGCAGATGTGGGGAGTGGGAGCGGGAGCAGCAGCGGGAACGTCTTACAAAGGCGAGGCTCGGGGAAAGATAAGACCAGACTCCTCTCATCATCCAACGGGACGCAGTCTCATCCCTAAGAAGAATGTTGTGGAAGAGAGGCGGGGTTCATCTGCCCGGCCACTCTCTCTTCCTTCCCTCTGTCCTTCCCACAATTTTTTCCATCCCTGTTTCCTCCCTTATTACCTTGCTTCCTACCATCATTCCCTAGCAATGGAATGAAGGAGGGGGGAAGGTTTTCCGTGAAGCTGATCTAAGGATCTGAAGGAGCATTCCCCACAAACGGCTGGTTTTAGCAGAAATGTATATTTGTTGGGGTGACAGAGCTGATCTCTAGTCAGCCTTCAAGGGCAGGGAGGGACGAGTCAAAGGACAAGATGCCCACAAAGTCCCACCTTTCTAGAGAAATACGGGAAAAGCTCACAGCCAGGGAAACGTGTAGTTCACCCACTCCAAACCAAGAAAGCACATGACCTTCCCATCAACCAATCAGATGCAACACATGGTTCACATCCAACAGGAAATCTCTCATGAGTCACGATGGCATAGGAAGATGCAGGCCAATGACAGAGCACCTCACAATATTCTCATTTATCATCTCCGCTGTCTGGTCAACTCCTGAACAGCCAACCTGGATCATCAAGGCTCCACAACGTCACCTGATGAGTCACATGGCAGGAAGCCCGATCTCCTCTCTTTCTGCTCACTTTCTAAATGAAGAAAAGTGTGTATTCTCAAGCGAAGCGGCAAAATGAGGGAGTCTTGATTGTTAAAGTGCATATTATCTATAAATAATCAGCAAACTTAGTGTCCTACTTTAACAATCAAAGAGTCAGAGAGGAAAACGCATGAAGAGATGACAGAGAATGGATCAGACGGCTACGTAACCTAGCCCTACAGCTTGGTGTATATCAAAATGAGACAGACAGATGTGGCTTTTCTGTGAGTGCATGAGAAGCATAAAGTCCCACAGTTATTTCTGAATTCCACTGATAAAGCTATGATGCCGTATTGCCTTTAAAGGAGGAGGAAAAGAGGATAGCTCATTAGATTTAGCCCCATCTCCAGGACACTAGGCACACCACAGGTAGAATCTCTCACAGGTGAGAACTCCGACGGGGAAGAAGAGAGATGAACAGACAGAGACAAAACAGACAGCTAGGTGTACACAAGTCTTTCAAGCTAACTTACAGATGTCAATGAAAGTTATTTAAATGATTTTGTCCTAGTCAGTTTTAATACAATATTAATATACACACATTGAAAGAGTTATGATTAGCTGTGTTCTTTCTAGAGTGGATTCATTTTGAGAGATATAAACGCATTCTGATATTCAGCCAAGCTAATGTGAAGCTTCAGTCTGAGCCCGATCAGTGCTTAGCATAAACTTCAGATATCTCAACATGTGGAAGCGGTGTGTGCGAGGCTGTAATACCACTGCATATTCTCGTCTTAAATAAGTCACTTAGAGTCTGAGTATCAACCAACATGTGGAGCTAGCGTTAGCTCCACGTCTGCCAAGTTAGCATTAGCTCCACATGTCCGCTAACATTAGCTCGATGTGTCCGCTAACATTAGCTCCACGTGTCCGCTAACATTAGCTCCACGTGTCCGCTAACATTAGCTCAACGTGTCCGCTAACATTAGCTCAACGTGTCTGCTTAATTAGCTAGCTAGTAACAGGCGATACAATCTTTCAGTGTTGTCTGTCACCTGTTAAATAAAACAGAGTATTTTGAGTAGTACATCTGCCTCAGTTACCACTGAAAACTAGCTAAAGGTGATCAGATCGTAGGTAGAGGACAGGGTTCAGGAAACAGTCTCGTTTTTGGTACAAAAATGACCTCTTTGTACTAAATACAACATCAATATTGGAGTTGCAATAATTACAAGCTTCTTACATGTAAACAGCATTCACATCAATATCTTACACCAGTTAGCGCTTAATAATATGGACATGAAAACCAAATAGGGTTCGTCGCTCAAGGTCATTTATCCCAAGCATAATAATCATAGTGCTATATGGTCAATTCACAGTAAAAATGATACTCTTCTATCCCATATGATGTTTGAGCTGAGTGATGCAGCATTCAGACTATTATAACAAGAGTCTTTATGTATGATTTAAGATAAACTAGTTTCCGTTTTTTTCTGTTTGGAGCTGTTTGTTAAGACAAACACAAACTGTATGCTCAACATTACTGTTAATATTGGATTATGTAATTGTGGCTTTGCTAGCAGCTTGTTGACACTTGGCTATTAAAAAGTGTGGCTAACTGCTGCTAGCTTCACATGAAGGACAGAATGCATGATTACAGCAACCAATAACTCTTTCAATGTATATATCAGCATGTCAATATCGTATTAAGAAAAACTGAGACAATAATTAAAGTCCAAGAAATGACTGACTGAAGATTATGGAACTAAAATGGAAAAAATTTTAGCTTTTTAGGCCCACAATTAGGCAACCAAAACCCTTCCTGTGTTCATTCAAGGATGAGAACGTGCAGACTAAAGCCTCAGCCTTTCTGCCTCTCTGAAAGAAGAGGTGGAGGGAGGACAGAGAGATGAAGAGTACTCTTCACACGAGGGGTATGTCTGATGTCATGAACACTGCACATACAGCCTGGAGGAAAAATGAAGCCACACATAAAGAATGAAATTTTTTTGGTTTGTTTGGTTTTTGTTTTAAAGAAAAAACATTTCATACCTTCGTTTTTATACTCTGCTCTGCTCACTCTGTGTTTTCTAAAAAAAACCTCTTTATGTTTGCCACCAGCAAAAAGGGCGGCGTTAACCATGTGAATGTGAAAAATGTTTTTTGAAATCATTGCAGGAGTGAAAGCATATTTTCTTCTGTATATTTATTGAACATTAATTTATTTATCTATCTATTAATGTATTTATTTGCCATGTATTTGTTGATTGTGTGATTTTATTATGTTGTTTTTTTCATGAATGGTGAAGCGTGGATGAAAAGACACTCCTCTCCTTTTTCTTTAACATTCAGAAAACTGATGCTGCAAAAATGCCTTCCAGCTTTATGTTTGTTTTCATTTCATTCATGTTTCACTGTTTGCAACTGTAGATGTTTTCACATTTTACAACTCTGAAGACAAAAAGACTAATTACAGACTGGAAGACCTCCTGCCAGGCGATGTTGGATAACTTGCCATACGGTAAACTGTGGTCCAGAGTTAGACATTCATTTCTCCCTCAGGATGAATTGTAATAACTTTGGTGACTCTCTGACTTTTCATCTGGCGCCATCATCGGGTCCAGTTTTCAGTTTTGGTTTATGTCCAAATTCCTTTGTGTATTTTCCCTGCATATTCGTTCCCTGTTTATTCAACACTCATTGAAACCGTGACACATTCCTAATTGACTTTCAATAGTCTTTGCACACACAGTGGAAAAAAACAGGACTGGTTTGAGTTTTTATAGGCCAACTTCTCTCAGCTGGAAATCCAAAAGCAAACCGGTTTTCTTGAATATTCAGTCTGGTAAATGCAGGTGAGGTTTTGGCATGGTTTTAGCGCTTTGGGAAAACTATTCTTGATTGTTTCATACTTTAAAGTGGCACAAGAAATATTCTCAGTCCGTGCTGGGGTTTGTATTTTTTGTCCTCCTTTTTTCATGTAATCAGAGGCTCTACTTTCTTTTTCTCATCCCAGCACTCAAACAGGACCCCTGGAGGTTCCAGCAGTGAGGTGCACACAACAGAAAGGTCACAGGTCAGGGACGTCTGAAGTTACACACACACGCACACATGTCATTTTCTTGTCTTTTTCAAACACAAGGTCAGAGTCAAGTTCACTTTACACCCACATGTAGAAACAAAGGATCTAGTTAAAGGAGAAGAATGGCAAAAATTTAAAAAGGCTGTTCTCGGATTTTCTCTACACTGCATCAAAATCCATTCAAAGACACAACGGGACCCTCGGCCCATTTGCGGCTAAGAGACCCTCCCCCCCTCCCTCTGTCATCCCCCCTCAATCCACCCATTCACATTCTACACCCTCGTCCTCTTCTTGTCTTTGTAGCTCTTGAATCATGCTCCTGCCCCCCATCCTTCTTCCAACCGCACATATCTCACCCCCTTATATAATCAACCCCCCCTCCCCTCCCCTTGTATACATTTTACACGCTGTATACGTTTGTATACACTGTGTGCTTGTCTCTGTCTCCATTGTATGCCACCCGTATCTATGTAGCGTTCACTATCTTTTATCGACACTGTAGTCACCATACCACTCTTCTTCTCATCATTATGTCTCGTTCTTCTACTGCAGTTACAATTGTACAACTATAATCTCTTTGCCTCCTGCCCATAATTCCTCCATCCCCACCCCGTCCCGTACCCATGAAACGCCTCCACAACCCCCCCACAAACGTGTGACCCTCCACTCACACAGAAGGAAAAGAAAGCTTTTGATCTTCCTCTGTTATTAGTGAGGTCAGAAACTCGAGGGAGAAGGAGGTATGTGTGTGTGGGGGGTGGGGGCAGTTAACATGATAAATGACGATGATGATGACGACAACAACGGCGAAGAGAAATGTCTGTAGTATATTTACAAAAAAGGAAAAGTGCACTATTATGACAATGATTATTATTGCCTGTGACAAATACTGACCAATAAACAACAGTGGAAATATATGTGGCTGTTCAGTTCATTAATACCACAGTAAATATAAACGAATATAAAGGAAATGTGCTTTTTGGTGGCCACACTTTAATCACTCTCATTAAATGTAATTATTATTATAATTAAAGTGTATATGCACACAGGTCTATAATAAAGAACACGGTGGTTGTGTTCAGAGATAAAGTACAGTGGTTCATTTAGACATTATAACATCTATTCTACTTCTGTGTGTGTGTGTGTGTGTGCGTGTGTGTGTGTGTGTGTGTGTGTGCGTGTGTGTGTGTGTGAAACCCCTGGCGGCTGATCAGCAGCAGCTACACCGGGGTGGAAAGCTCCGGTTTCGGGTTGATACGCGGCCTTTTCTGCACAAGCGCGTTTTTTAAAGAAATAAAGCCCACTCCCTCCGTGGGTGAAGTGGGTGTGTCTGCATGGCTGACGTCGTTTGTATCTTCCTGCAGAGAGGAAGTAAAGTGAAGAGCTCTCACTCTGACTCCAATAAAGTGTGCAACTCTCTCTATAGATGAAGTGTATCTGCTAGGCCACTTTGATCTGCATCATCAGATCGGGTCAGAGTGACGTGCTGTGTGTGTACAGCATACAGGTCTATAGCACGTGTCAGAGCTTTTTAATTCGGGTCCGAGTGCCTCGTCGTGTCTGCTCGGAGCATCTTCGGCTGCTGGAGGAGAAGCTGGCTGTCACTGTTGTGTTGAAGGCTGTAGAGGAAGACTCTGGATCAAGCTTCTCACTGACCAACCTCCTCCAAACATACTTCAGGTAAACGTTGTATTTCATCAACTCTTCTGTCACTGCAGCCTCAGTCTTTCTCCGTTTAATGTATCCGGCTTTCCTTCGCTCCCTGCGGGGTTGTGTGCATCGCCAGGCGGGGCAGCAGGAAGATGGTGCTGCGCATGAATGGACCGCTGTTAGACAGCATAGCAGTGTAGCTAACTGTATATGATATGCTAATAACTGAATATGATATATATGCTTAATGGGCTGCTGTTCCGGGTCAGGGTGTGCAGGGAGCGGCTCCTCAGAAATTGGACTTTTCTAAGTCTGTGGACGTGTTCCACGCATGCGCACTGGATCAGTGCAACAGCTGCAGTTCAGTTCAGTGTTTTTCTTTGGAGAAGCGATGAAATGAAATGTGGGGTGGTTGATTAGAAGAGTAGTCAGTAATGTAACCCCCAAGAGACCAAAAAAAGTAAAAATATCTACATTAACCCGTGTGTGTGTGTGTGTGTGTGTGTGTGTGTGTGTGTGTGTGTGTGTTTAGGGCGGGATTGGGGGGGCAGTGTGCACCGGCAGGTAAAACCTGTCTGCCAACATATTGACAATTTTGAATCAAACACTGATGTGTAACTTGGCCAGATTTTACCACACAGTGATTTAAGACTCCAGAGCCTCTGACTTTAATGATAATAATAATTAATAATAATAATAATAAGGCTCATCTGTGGTCATAAGTTGAATCACTGCTGCATTGTAACTTTATTGACCCAGTATGTTTCCTTTGGCTTGATGTTAAAGTGCATGTGTGCATATATCAGTTCTGTTTGGTTGCTCACCAGACCAAGACATCAACATCACACCTGAAACTAAATATTTGAAGCCAAAATGAATATGTGTAAAGTGCAACAACAGCGAGATTCAGAAAAGCCCCAGTTTGTACCGCTTATGTAACCTGAGTCATAGATTTAAAATAAAATATTTACGAGACAATGTTTGAAAAGCCCAGGATGTATTCCTCAGATGGAGGAACAGTGATACCATCTATTGCACAATGCTTGCATGGAGGTATTTAACCTGTTTTCCCAGACGCGACTCTTGTCACCACTTGGGAGACAAGTTTAGGAATCTGGATCTTTATTTATTTGAACTAACTGTTTCCTGCACAGCAGGGAAGGATAAACTGGGCTCAGTACACAGGTTCTCTAGCAGAGGCGAACTTCTGACCAGTCTTTGCTCCTTGATTTAGTAGTCTAGGTTACAATTTAGTTAGTTTTAGTCAAGATGAACGTTGCACTTCTGCTTGTGTGTGTGAAGACTGGAATGAAGTTTAGTTAAGGGCAAGAACAATGAATGTAAATTAGTTGGAGATCCTCCCAAGTACACAAAATCAACCCCCTCCCACCACCACCACCACCTTCTTTATCTCACTCTGTCTTTCTTATTCAGTCTCACACACACACACACTGGCACGTGAGAGATGTTGACCTACTTTCAATAGTTTGTGTAAATGAAACTGTATAGTTGTCAGGTCCTCATCCACTGTGTGCCAGATTCATCCTCATTAGTCTGCAACAGCTGTGTTACTGGCACACACACACACACACTAGTAAAAAGGCTGTTGTGTGATAACTTTCCACTCTGTGTTTTTCTGACCAGCCTTTAACAGTCATTTCATTGTGGCAAACACAACACGAACCAAACAAGGTAATGACAGCGTGTACACGGCTGAACGTCATGCTGCAATATAAACCATATAAACTTCCTTAACCCAGATCAGACGTTTAGAGCTGCAGAACTGTAACCCTAACTCTATTTGCTTTCATATTTTCATTTTAAGGACCAAACAACTTATCGATAAATTGAGAAAAGAAACGACAGATTGATCTATAATGGAAATACCTTGTCATCTGTGTACAATATGCTGGGTCAACGGTCTAGTCAACGGTCTAGTCAACGGTCTAGTCAACGGTCTAGTCAACGGTCTAGTCAACGGTCTAGTCAACGGTCTAGTCTAGTCAACGGTCTAGTCAACGGTCTAGTCAGCGGTCTAGTCAGCGGTCTAGTCAACGGTCTAGTCAACGGTCTAGTCAACGGTCTAGTCAACGGCCTAGTCAGCGGCCTAGTCAGCGGCCTAGTCAGCGGCCTAGTCAGCGGCCTAGTCAGCGGCCTAGTCAGCGACCTAGTCAGCGACCTAGTCAACGGTCTAGTCAACGGTCTAGTCAACGGTCTAGTCAACGGTCTAGTCAACGGTCTAGTCAACTGCCTAATCAACTGCCTAATCAACGGTCTAGTCAACGGCCTAGTCAACGGTCTAGTCAACGGTCTAGTCAGCGGTCTAGTCAGCGGCATAGTCAGCGACCTAGTCAACTGTCTAGTCAACTGTCTAATCAACGGTCTAGTCAACGGTCTAGTCAACGGTCTAGTCAACTGTCTAATCAACGGTCTAGTCAACGGTCTAGTCAACGGTCTAGTCAACTGTCTAATCAACGGTCTAGTCAACGGTCTAGTCAACGGTCTAGTCAACTGTCTAATCAACGGTCTAGTCAACGGTCTAGTCAACGGTCTAGTCAACTGTCTAATCAACGGTCTAGTCAACGGTCTAGTCAACGGTCTAGTCAGTCCAAGAGGACAGACAGGATGCATGTTATACACACCTGAGCGTTGCCTTCACAGCTTTGACAGTGACTCATTGGTTAAAATGATTATGAACGGCACCCTGTGGAGTTTTCTCTTTATAATCAGTGATAATCAGAGAACATGGTATAGTGCTGTTCACTGCCACACCAACTTGTTGACGTGTTGCTTCGCCAGGTGTTCATCTTTTATGCACAGGTTGTTTTTGTTTGTTTTTTGAATTAGCCACTAGAGATGCAGCGATCCACGTTTTTTTCAGATCTGATTCTAATACATATCTGCTGATATTGAATCTGATACCAGAGCTCTTTTTTTCTTGATGATGATGATGATCATTATTGTTGTTATAGAAATGAGCTGATTTCTAATATCTTTCTTAAGATTTGAATGTTACTGCTCCCTAATAATTTTATTTACTGTATGTAGTCACCATCGGTAATATGAATCATAATGTGCGTCAAGTTAACTGCAGTGAACCAGCATACACAACACCAACACACTAAACTGTAGCAGCTAAATTCAGCTCTCATTCATGTTATTTACACCTGTGCTTCCTACCTCGTCTGTAAGAGTAATTAAAGAGCTGGATGCTCTTCATACACAACATTTTAAAAACATACCTTCACATTTTCCTTAGTTTATTGAATCTGTTTTGCTTGCTGCTTAGCAGCCAGCATGAGTCCAGAGCTAGCAGCTCATAAGTTATAAATAATTCATAATGTCACGGAGTCACTGATTGTTGCCATGATAAATATTAACTGTAGGCAGCACTGATCCTGAGCTCACCAGTCAGCAGTTATGTATTCCTAAACCATAAACCCTGCTCCACAATACATGTCCAAGAAACTGTTTATATACAGGCATGGATAATACTTGGTGTGAGTTTCCTGTTTCCAGGTGTGCGTCCGATATTTAATAATATTCAGGTGCTATAATAATGCAATAATGTTTTAAAATATCAAAAGAGATTAGTTTTTCATTTTGAAACCAACTGTTTATCTTTAGAGATAGATAGATAGATAAGAAAATTAAGATATTAATTAAATAAGTATAAATATAATATAATAATATATGACCGAATTTTAGCTATTGTTGTACACGCTGATGGCCTGTGGCAGGAAAGATTTCCTGTATCTTTCCCTACGACAGCGGAGCTGGAGCAGTCTGTGGGAGAAAGTGCTCCGCTGTCTGTCCACTGTGTGATGGAGAGGGTGCTGATCATTGTCCATGATGGTAAACAGTTTATTCAGCGTCCTCCTCTCCACCACAGTACCAAACGTCTCCAGCCGGACACCAAGTACAGAGCCAGCCTTCTTGATGATTTTATCAAGTCTGTTGGTGTCGCTGGCTCTGATGCTGCTACCCCAACACACAGCAGCAAAGAAGACGACACTGGCAACAACAGACTGGTAGAAGATCTCCAACATCTTGCTGCACACGTTGAAGGATCTCAGCTTCCTCAGGAAATAGAGTCTGCTCATCCCCTTCTTGTACACAGCTTCTGTGTTAGATTTCCAGTCCAGTCTGTTGTCAATCACCACTCCCAGGTATTTATAGTCCTCCACCTCCTCCACCACCTCCACCCTGATCAGTACTGGCTGTGAAGGCATCCTCTTCCTCCTGAAGTCGATCACCATCTCTCTGGTCTTGTTGACATTCAGCCTCAGGTGATTCTGTTCGGACCACTCTACAAAGTTGTCCACCAGCGTCCTGTACTCACCCTCCTCTCCCTCTCTTATACACCCAACAACAGCTGAGTCATCAGAAAACTTCTGTAGGTCACATGACTCAGAGTTGTATTGAAAGTCAGTGGTGTATAAGGTGAAGAGGAAGGGAGAAAGCCAGCGTGCCACGAGCAGTTTTTACTCTGCGGCAGTATTCAGTGAGACACATTAAATCACTGTGTTCATACCAGAGCTGCAACTAATAAAACCTGATATTATAACACTGCTGTCATTTATCATCAGTGCCATTGTGTTTCCACAGCGATGGCGGAGGCCCATCAGGCCGTGGCTTTCCAGTTCACCATAACGCCGGAGGGCATCGACCTGCAGCTGTCCTATCAGGCCCTGAACCAGATCTACCTGTCAGGAGTACGATCATGGAAGAAACGCGTCAGCCGCATGAGGGTGAGCAACACGTGTGCAGGTGCACGTTTGTGTGGTGTGTGTGTGTGTGTGTGTGTGTGTGTGTGTGTGTGCAGTATGGAGCTGAATGTAAGGAGCTAAATTCCCATCAGTATAGGTTCAGAATAATGAGCATTTCTGTCTGCATGTACCGACATGTGCAGTTGTTGTTGTTGTTGTTGTTGTTGTTGTGCTTCCCTGCAGGTGAATGTTGTGAGGCCAAACCTCATTCAGACCCATGTTTGAGTTTTATTTTGGAAAGATACCAACGTGTCAAAGTAAAACCACACCATTGTTGATGTGAATAATTAACCCAACAATCCTCGTCTTCATTCAGAGCTTGTTTGTCTTTTCTGCTGTTGAAACAGAACCTGGTGATCAAGGGAGTGTACCCCGCCAGCCCTTCCTCTTGGCTCTTTGTCGTCATAGCGATCCTGGCCACCATGTACATGCGCTCGGATCCTAGTATGGGGCTCATTGCCAAGATACAGCAACACCTGCCACTAAGGTACACAAACACACCGCGGGTGTGTCTGTGATGGAAGATAAGATTATTCTCTCTCTTTTTTTCACCTTTTTGAAATTTATTCACTGAAAGCTTTGAAAGAATTGTTGTTTGTTTTATTGCTTAGAAAAACAGTTTAAAGTCCTGTTTAAAGAACAGGCTGTTAAGCACCAAGTGGACAACTTGACATTGTGACCTAAACATATTTTATTGAAACCAACACGTGGGCTTCTGGGTTTAACAGGCAGTAAATACATTAAATGAATGGTTTGCATATAAAGCTGATGGATAATAATAGAGCAGTGTGGGTGTGGTGCCTGTACATAACCTCTCCCCTACAACTCCTACTACCATTATATTCACTAACTGTAGCTTTAGATATTGACAGAATCACTGACTCACTGCCTACCTCATAGACGCGCACACACACACACACACACACACACACACACACACACACACACACACACACAGTATTTGTGGTCAGGACTGTTTCAGCAGTTAATCAACAGGTGAACTGCTGCAGTAATATGTTGTCTTGAATACCTGCTGTTCAATAGACCTGAAGCATGACAATGGAAATACGCCTACTACACACACACACACACACACACACACACACACCACTCAGAAACACAGTGTTTAACACCCAATAAAGATATTTCTGCTTTTGATAGTAAAGTAAAGTATTTTTTGTCTTCAGTGTGTTCATTCTGAATGCATTTCATGTGTTCATATTATGTTCATGTGTTCATTTTATCTGCTCTCCAGCAGATGTTGCTATTGGACCTTCATAGTGTTGTTACTAGTATTATACAGGATATTCAGAGGTCCATAAACATAATCAAGTGAATTTAATACTTTTGTTATTTTGTACGGTTGGACCTCTTGTGCATGTACTAATACCTTCCGGTTTCTAGTCTTTGAATGTGTGATTTGGTTAATTTTGTTCTTACTCTTACTTCTAGGTAGTATTAAAAAGAAGCGCTGGATGTGGTGTTTTGACAGATATACTAATTGTTTCCCCTGGCTGTGTCCAGCCTGCATGTGTCACTCAGTGCCCAGGGTCAGACCATGTTGTCTGCGCTGCTCTTCAGCACTCTGCTGTGGCTCTCCCTCATCCTGGCGCTCAGGTTCTGCCTCAAGCTGCTGCTGTCCTACCACCAATGGATGTTTGAGCAACACGGCCGAGTTTCCAATACTACCAAAGTCTGGGTGGTAAGCCACGCTTCTGCTTGCTATCACAGCTTCCTCTGCCGGGGTTTTAATATACATATGTTAAAATATGTCATAAATCTGTGTTTCTCTCAGACTCTGTTGAGGTTATTATCAGGCAGGAAGCCTCTGCTGTACAGCTATCAAACCTCTTTACCTCACCTGCCAGTTCCTGCCATCAAAGACACACTGAGCAGGGTAAATCTGTACACATGCTTACACACACACATATATTTTGTAAAATAAAGAAATGAAATTTTACAACAGAAATTGATCTTATAATTTCATAAACCACAGAAGCAGCGTTGACTGTTGCTCTCTTCCGTCTCTGTCAGTACCTGGAGTCAGTGCGCCCTCTGTTGACTGATCCACAGTTTCAACGGATGACTGAACTGGCCAATCAGTTTGAGTGTAATCTGGGAAACCGCCTGCAGCGCTACCTTAAACTTAAAGCGCTGTGGGCCACCAACTATGTAAGTGTACTTACACACACACACACACATTGTACACTCACAAGTATGAGTTCCTTTTTCTTTTTTATAGATGCAGCTGACGCATACAACTGACCAATTATAAATATACATTCACCTATGCATATATTTACTAGAGTGAATCAAAAAGATCACATACACGACTCACAGTATCAAACAAAACACCAGCGCAGTCAACCTGCACATACTGGCATGTTGTAGCTAGTGGAGGCTGAAGTCATTCAACTAGCGATTAATCAGGTTTAGGTTCATATAACCTTTTTATGAAGAGGTATAATAAGTAAACAATAAATACATAGAAAAGTAGGCTTCCTAAACATGCCAATAATAAACTGATTGTGACATTTTAAGTGAAAATCTGCTTGATGTTGAACAGATAGAGCTAGAAAGCTTTACCATTTTTAGTGTAAACCGTCAGAAAGGAAGTTGTTTTGCTTTTAAAAAGTTCAAACTCTAATCATCTGAATCCAGGTAAGCGACTGGTGGGAAGAATACATCTACCTGAGGAGCCGAGGTCCCATAATGGTCAACAGTAACTACTATGGCATGGTAACCAGCTGCCTTTCTCACAGCTCTCAACATTATATCCTGTTTTCTCTGATATTCTGATATCTGTGTGTGTGTGTGTGTGTGTGTGTGTGTGTGTGTGTGTGTGAAGGACTTCCTGTATGTGACCCCGACCTCTGTGCAGGCAGCCAGGGCAGGTAACACCATTACTGCTCTGCTGCTCTACCGCCGCAAGGTCAACCGGGAGGAACTCAAACCCGTAAGACCTTATACTGTATATTAATGGAGTGTGTGTGTGTGTGTATAATGTGTAAGTTGTCGAGTAGTACTTCTGCCCTTATTTTTGGTTAACCAAGATCAAGTAAATATGACAAAATGTAGAAAACATACTGTATGGTACAGTAGGCTGCAGAGTCAAAATAATCCTTTAGCTCTAATATGTCCCAAATTTAAAGGACTTTTCTGAACTTGTGGCCTGTCTTTATACTTTTATATGCTTTAGTCTTTTCTTTTCTGGTCTAGAAAGAAATGTTGTCAAAGTGAAGCCAGCATTCAAATGAGATAATGTTCTAATAATCAATGGATATCAATAATAGATGTGTGTGTCTCTGTGTGTTAGAGTCGTGTTCCCGGTACCGTCATCCCTCTGTGCGCTGCCCAGTGTGAGAGGATGTTCAACACAACGCGCACACCAGGAGTTGAGACTGGTAACACACACACACACACACACACACACAGACAGATGCTTTATTGCTGCATGTGTGCTCCATAGTTTGCTGTTTAAACATGAAAGAGCTGTCAAGTAGAAGTGATTTAGAAACAACACACACACACAGAAATAGCCCAATCTAAATCCACTCCACAGATGTGCTCCAGCACTGGCAGGACAGTGAGTTTGTGGCTGTGTACCACAAGGGGCGCTATTTCCGTTTGTGGGTGTACCAGGCTGGCCGGCTGCTGTCTCCCAGGGAGATCGAGCACCAGATCCAGAGGATCCTGGATGACCCTTCACCTCCACAACCCGGAGAAGACAAACTAGGAGCTCTCACTGCTGGAGACAGGTAACAACAATGATGTACAGTTTAACATCATCCAGTATATTCATAGAAATAATGGAATAACTCTCATTTTTTACATCTTGTATTGGGTATTTTGTGTGCTCCTTGTCTGAGCAGACAAAGTTGAAGAAAACATGATGTTTCCATTAATGTTTCTAGTATTACTGGCTGACTGCAGATGTTAACCAAAAGGCCACCTCACCCCCATATACAATAACTGTATGTACACTAACGGTCACCCAGACAACGTTGTGTTTTCCATGAAAAGTCACACTTTTATTCACCACCATGAGTTATAAAATGAATAGAAAACATAGTCATCCTAGCTTTGGCATCCTAGCTGTTAATTTGTTGAGGTAATCTGGAGAAATTTCACCCCACGCTGCTCTAAGCCCCGCCCACCAGTTGGAGTGGCTGGATGGGCACTTCCTGTGTACCATACGGTCAAGCTGCTCCCACAGCAGCTCAGTGGGGTTCAGATCTGGTGTCTGCTTCTACTCTAAATAGTTCTCCTCCATTTGGAGGTGTGCTTTGGGTCATTGTTCTGTTGTAGGATGAAACTGGCTCCACAGGGTTCGGCACGGCGTTTCAAAATGCAGCGATAGCCTTCCTTATTAAAAATCCCTTTTACCCTGATCAAATCTCCCACCTTACAGCACCAAAGCAACCGCGGACCATCTCGTTACCCCCACCGTGCTTGACAGATGGCGTCTGGCTCTTCCAGCATCTTTTCAGTTGTTCTTCCGTGTGATCCAAACACCTCAAATTTTTTGAGCAGTTTATATTGTAATATAACCTAATATTATTGGTTATATTACAATATGGGTTCTTTCTTTTAAATGACATACATCTGTATAGACCAGTGATCAGTGGTGGAAAGTAACACAGTACATTTACTCAAATACTGTGCTTAGGTACAATCTTGAGGTACTACTTAGCACTGAGTATTTCCCTTTGATGCTACTTTATACTTCCACTCCACTACGTTTCAGAGGGGAATTTTACATAATGAGTACTTTTACTATTGATGCTGTAAGTACATTTTGCTGCTGAGACTTAGACTGAGGCTGCTGTATTGGTAATTTTACTTAAGGAAAGGATCTGAGTACTTCTTCCATTTATCTGGATTCCTACCCAGGATTCCTTGGTCTCAGGTCAGGAAGCAGTATTTCAGCTCTGGTGTCAACAAGCGATCACTGGATTCAATTGAGAGAGCAGCTTTCTTCATAACTCTGGATGACGAAGAGCAAGGCATGAGGGGAGAAGACCCAGTAGGAAACCTGGACCGCTATGCCAAGTCCCTGCTCCATGGCAAATGTTATGACAGGTGAGGAGGGGGGGGTCATAAAACAAGTTAGAAAACTTCCGATTAAAAACATAATGAGGTAAAAAAAATAGCAAAAATGCCCATATTGTTCAAATCACCCCAGCAGTAACTCAGCAGATTTGCCCTTTAGTATCAATGCAGTTATGTGGAAGCTGCAGAATAGTCTGAACTTTGGGAATTTCCCTTCATGCTAAGAGTGTGCAATAACAGTCTGCTTTTTAGACGGGTGGGGAAATGTTAAGACCAGGAAGTAACAAAAAACACCCACCAGCACATCTCCAACATGCTCCAAGCATCGAGGTATCGGAGGTTATATGGGTTTGCTGAAAAACACGCTACTTCCATAATACATTTATCACTTAAAGCTGTTTTTAATTATGAGGTCATTTACTTTCTCACCACTCTGTTTTCTTATTGTATTTCTTCTCTCAGGTGGTTTGATAAATCCTTTTCCATTGTGATCTATAAGAATGGTAAGAATGGACTGAATGCGGAGCACTCCTGGGCTGATGCACCAACCGTGGCCCATCTTTGGGAGGTGTGTATGTCTGTCTGCGTTCATAAGATAGGATGAATGACATTAATTAATTAAATTAACCTGAGATGAACAGGAAGTGAGTCGCATCATACCACGTCTGTCACGGTTGTTGCATCACAACACAGCACAGCAGTGGAAAGTTGTGGTCTGGTGACTCATTGTTTTTTCTCAACAACAGCTTATGTCCACTGATAATGTTGTGGGTGGGTGAGATATGATTTCCTTGCTGAAGGTTTGAGGTTGTCTCTATTCAAACAAGAGTGGGACTTTCCACTTAAATGGACCAGCAGCAATGCAACTATGTCTTATCTTTTTAATTTGCCAATTATTCAGTAATTCATTTAAACACACAGTGGCCTGTGTTGTTTCAGCCCACAGCTTATGTCAATAAGTCCATGTAGAGTACATGTACAAACCCAAATCTGTCTCACCACCAGCGTCTTCTATACTTTATAAGAGACAACTAATCAAAGCGAAGTCATTTCAATGTGTTTTGTACTGTGTGTTGTGTGTGAACATGTATCTCCTCTTCCTCAGTACACACTGGCCACAGATGCCTTCCAGCTGGGCTACACTGAGGATGGCCACTGTAAGGGAGAGGTGGACCGCTCACTATACTACCCCCAGAGGCTCACCTGGGACATCCCCTCAGAGGTATGTGCACGTCTCACTCACCAGTTTCCTCTGCAGTCATCTCTGCTCAATGCAGGTGAACGTGCCTCATTCTATTGCTGTGTTACTTGTACCCATTTTACAAGCTTTTGGGATTGCCCGACGTTTACAAAGATAACCAGTTAACAGGAAAATAATGGCTCACTAATACACGCACACACAATGAAATGATGAAAGCCTGCATGCACTACTACTCACAAGTGGTGCAAACATAAGGATACTGCAAGAGTCAATCAGTAACAACGGCAGGTTTTTAGCTCTGTTCCTACCTTTTTAAACACCATGTCCAGACTCTAACATGCAGTCATCCAGTGACATCAATGGTAAGAGGTTTTCTTGTCCCATAATGGAGCACAGTCTGTTCCTAACAAGTCTGTGTGCTGTTTTAGTTGAACTTGTTTTGATTGTATTTCCTCCAGAATGTGTTTAAAACAGTGGTCACACCTTTAACCTTTTCATAACATAAGTTCCACTGCTACTGTAATAATTCATCATTCACTATAATTCATTGTGTGTGTACAATATGTGTGTGTTGATTTGTTCTGTACATGTGACATCATTGCACGTCTGTCCGTCCTGGGAGAGGGATCCCTCCTCTGTGGCTCTTCCTGAGGTTTCTTCCACCTTTTTCGCTGTTAAAAGGTTTTTTGGTGGGCAAGTTTTTCCTCACTAATCGAGGGTCTAAGGACAGAGGGTGTCACTCCCTGTACAGATTGTAAAGCCCTCTGAGACAAATGTATTTTGTGACTTTGGGCTATATAAATAAAATTTGATTTGATTTGATTTGATTTGATAACCTTTGTGTCAACTTGATCTGCACATTCTACTTTAGTACTTTTTGTTTCGCTCCTTGATTTTTCCATCTATTTTTCGCTGCTGTTTACAAGTGAATTTCCGGTGTGCGATAAATAAAGTATTATCTTTTCTTATCTTATGACCACACTCTGCTGTTGGTTGATCTTGGATTTCCCCACTTTCCTCTGGTATTTCATGGATTAGAAACTACTGGGAAAACAAATGAAGCGAGCCGTGTTTGCTGTAAAGAACACTAGTTTGGTATTTGGCAGATGAATGGTTCTTCTGATCTTGCCCTGTTACACATGTGAAAACAGAGTGACTGCAGATCAGTGCAGAGATGCATTTCTCTTCACTTTTCATCCTGTGCCTTGATTGATGAAAATGAAGCCAAGTACCGAACTACAGCGGCTGTTATGGACATTTGAAGACACTGATTAAAAAAAGAGGATGGACAAAGTGTCTACAGCTATGTTAGCAGCTGCTGTGAGCTAAATGCTAACAACAGCATCTTCACAATGACTGTGTGTGTCATGATTTTGGCAATATGAAGAGTTTTGTCCTCAGCATATTTCTGTACAGAACATCAACAGATATGAAACTGTATAATGATCAGGAGCCTTTGATGTCACATACTAAACGGCTTATTGAAGCTTGATCGAGGAGTAAGGAGACGTAGCTAATGCAGCAAATAAGTGCATGGCATGCAAGACCCACTTCCTGTGATTACACAGCTGGACTGGATGTTTCCTACTTCACTGTGAAGTCTATTACTCACATCATTTCGCACAGTGGAGGTTAAACATCCAAAGAAAGTAATAATATGTGAAACATAATTTTGAGAACATAGTTGGTACATTTTTGAGGATACAACCATTTCTTTTCTAGTTTTTAAGTGTGTCTCTCTCTCTCTCTGTGTGTGTCTGCCAGGTTCAGACTCAGATCTGCAGGTCCCTGGCTGTTGCCGAGGCATTGGCAGGTGATGTGGACTGCCATGTGTTCCCCTTCAGAGAGTTTGGAAAAGGGCGGATCAAGAAGCTTCGAGTCAGCCCTGATGCATTCATACAAATCAGCCTACAGCTTGCATACTACAGGGTAAACACACACTTATTTAGGATGTTCTCCAGCGGCAGAAATGTTTTCTTTTATTTATGGAAGAAAGATTATGAAGGTAGTGGAGATGCAACATGAACAATGAAATTCTGTAAAAATACATAAGACATTTTGAGTATTTGAGTTGAGATTCCCAGCCAGGAAGGGTACAAGAAGTGCAGATGCAGTCCTTCAGCAGTTGGATACACTCTGCAGAAATAAGACAAAGCAAGATCTGGGCGTCCAAGGATTTCTTTAGCAAGAAATGACCGCATCCTGATCCACATGTGCAGGGAAAACAATGACATCGCAGGAGCTTCGGCAGCAGTGGTCCAATCAAACTGGCGTCAAGTGTTCCACCTGCACTGTACCTGGCCGACTTTAGATCATGGCTTCAGGTCCTACAAGGCTGTCAAGATCAATGAGAGACAGACGTTAGCCTGGCGTCGTTGGGCCCACTGGAAACTGGAAGAAGATTCTGTGGTCAGATGAGCCCAATTTCCAGCTTTATCTTCCTCCTGCTAATGTGAGACAGAAGGCCAGGCGAAGCATCATCTCCAGCATGTACAGTACTTACTGTCAGGCATGGTGGAGACACTGTCATGGTTTGGGGATGCATGGTGTTGCTGGTGTCTGTGATGGCTCTGATTTAGAAGATGTGGGGAACATGCCAGCCAGGATTAGAGCTCTACGGCAGTCTAATGGCACAAGACAAAGAACTACTAAATATTCATTTGATGATGTGATGTCACTTTTTAACAAATGCTGTTATTTGTTGACTTTGACACTGACAATGTTGAGGACTGACATATTGATAGTTAGTTTTGAAATACAAAAAATATTGTTACACAAATATTTAATAATAATATTTGAGATTGTATAAAATTTTATGGATGTCCAAAAACTTTTCCACCACTGTAAATACTATATACAGTGGTATTGTTAACTATGGCTATATACTATATAGCCATAGTTAACAATACATGTTGTCTTAGATGAGACAGTGTTGTTGTTTTCAAATGCGAACCACGTTTGCATCTCTTTCATGTTCCCACCTCTTCTTTCCTTTCCTCCAGGATCGCGGTGGCTTCTGTCTGACTTACGAGGCATCAATGACCCGCCTGTTCAGGGAGGGCCGAACAGAAACTGTGCGATCCTGCTCCAACGACAGCTGTGCCTTCATCAAAGCTTTAGAGGGTGGAGAGGTACTGATACAAGTCAAAGCTCAAGCTAAAATTTTAACTCAGCGTGCCAAGAACAATGCCTCTGTTTATTTCCTTACACACAGTATCACTATGACAACACAAAGCGTGATTTGTTTTGACAGTCAGAGGACCAGTGCAGGCGTCTCTTCCGACGGGCTTCAGAGAGGCACCAGAACCTTTATCGGCTGGCGATGACTGGAGGTGGAATTGACAGACACCTCTTCTGCCTGTACGTGGTCTCCAAATACCTGGGAGTGGACTCGGCCTTCCTCAAAGAGGTATAGATGGTGATCAATAAGTACACTCTCAGTCAGTCACATCGCTGGCCTGAGTCAATCAAAGTGATCATTAGCCCAATAGATTGAAAGATGCTTCCTCAAGAAATCATATTGTTTGAAAGCTGCATGATGTCTCGATGTGAACACGCTGCAGCCAAAGGCACGTGATATGTTAATTTCTAACACTTATTGTGATGTAATGATGTTGCCTCGGCCATCATTTTCAGGAGCCATGCACCTAAATATGCAAACAGATACGCTTCAGACTGATGAAAAAGACCTTTAGTGACCACGGTGACGCAGCTTTACATGTTGATCCAAGCTCTTGAGAGTTGCTGGTGTCAAAATAAATCAGAGTTAACAATGGCTAGAGTCTAAGAAGCCATTTGTCTTTGTTGCAGGACAGCAGGTGTGGTGATACGTTGATATGTAATTGCTCCCAGCAGAGCAGATGTTTCCTTCCTCTTTGTCTGACTCTATCATATGTTCCAGGTGTTGTCGGAGCCTTGGCGTCTCTCTACTAGTCAGACTCCAGTTCAGCAGATGGAACTGTTTGACCTGAAGAATAATCCTGAATACATCTCTCTGGGCGGAGGCTTCGGACCTGTGAGTGACTCGCACTTTTCATCTAGTTGTGATTGCAAATCTGAAAATCTTCCACATAGTCGGAAGCTTAGCGCGGTGCCTCAAGTCTAATTTCATGCGGCCTCTGTGGTGTCATGTCAGGTTGCTGATGACGGTTATGGGGTTTCATACATCATTGTTGGTGAGGATATGATCAACTTCCATGTGTCATCCAAATACTCCTGCAGTGAGACTGTAAGTAAACGCTTTCACTTTCCCACTTCTGCCATATTTGAATACTTTCATCAGTGTTCAGATATTGTATTGATTGTTAAATATATGCCATGCAAATACAGTACATTAATCTTTGAATCAGCCAATAGGATACAGCGAAGATCAGTCTAGTGGTGGAGGGCAGCAAAAACACTTTATGTCCACTTTACTGCACATTTATGATGAAGATATTCAACTAATGTCCAACATCACTGAAATAGAGGAAAGAAAAAAAAACACTGAAAGAGCAGTTTTCAGTTCCTGTTTCTCAATTTCATTTATCTCACCTCCATGGAAGTAGCTGTTGGCTCTAGCCACTTCCCTTTCGTCTCGTCTACACGTCTCCCTCTCTCTGTTTTGATTGTCACCCCACAGCCTTTCTCTACTCTTCCCTTTTCTCAGACTCTGTCTCTGATTTTCTCCCTTTCAGGACTCCCATAGGTTCGGAGCTCAGATGAGTAAAGCTCTGCAAGACGTCATGACTCTCCTCTCTGCCGACACCAAAGCCAAACCTCAATCCAAGAAGCTTCTCTGAGGATGTTTGAGAACATGTCATGATGTGGACTAATATTAATATTAAGACATTTACGCTAGACATTATGTTACAGAAACATCCAGCAACTTATCGACACGCTTTCCTCTATTCAAAAGCCTTCAAATATATTTGATAGCTGTTCAGCATGATCACACAAATGTTTCTTTATTTTGGCAAAAAATGTTAAAATGCAAAATGCTTCCAAACCTTACTTCCTCTGAGAATATGAACCCTCTGACGGGTGATTTTCACTGAGGTATAACCAACATAAATCTCAATGAACACGGGAAGAGTTGCTTAAAGACAACCAAGAACAAAATGGCTCCATTTCTTTACTGTCATTTAGTTTGACGTTATTGGCTGAGACTGGAGGTTCACATTCTAGACAATGACAGTCCTACGTACCTAGTGACCTATGACCTAGTCCTACGTACTGACTGATGGGAAATACCCATCACCTGATCTCTGGTCAAGCCACATATAGGAAGGAAGGGAGAAGCAGCGCAAATGACCATAGCGGTATATACGTAGACGCCGCATTGGTCGCCAGGTTGTATGTCAACATAGCCGCCATATTGCATAGACTGGACTGGAAAGCTTGAAGTGTGTGACGTACATTTCGTCATCATTTAGGCTCGTTTACAGGCCAGTTGTTTGGACCAATATGTCCAACGTGTTGACGTATCGCAGCAATGGGCCGAAGTGTCCAAAGCAGTGTCTACGTATATATACGTATACAGGTGACTTTTTCATGATTGTTTTTTTTCTTTGCTTTCGGTGTAGATGTAGTATTAATAATAATAATTGTAAAGATATGCTTGGTTCATCTTATCAGACATAGCTTCATTGCTGAACTGTTGAATGAAGCGCACCTCGAGTGTTGAAGGCAGTCAGGAAGCAGACTTTTGCTGTGTAGGATACAGTCGCCTTGTCATTCTTTTCACATATCTTAGTCTTCTTCTGGAAAAATGTTTTCAAACAATACGTAATGGGATAAATCCATGTTCCCAAACGTCACGCCGCTGGACTCACTCCGTGTTGGCATTACTTGACCCTAACCCGTCGTGCTCCAGAGGGGACCCCGCCTGCCCCGTGACCAGTTAGCTACTGTCAGCATTGTCAGGATTATGTTTTATGTGCAGTAAAACATAAAGAGAGAGTAAACTAGCGTATTTTAAAAACTACATTTAATGTCTCATTTCCCAAACAGATAGTTAATTTTAATGATTCTGTTACATAGCAACAGTTTTGTAAAAGGTCTTCAAAGACAACTTCAGCGGCTTCTCTACCTCTCTGCCCTGATGACTGTTTCTTAAGATTTTCCTTATAAAACATATATAAATGTAAACTGAAGAAGGCCATCAATGATGGTGATGCTGTGTTATGTAAAATAAAATACTTACTGACCCTGCAGTGCATCTGCATTCACTCTTTCTTTATCAATGAAGTAAGTAACATGACTAACTGCATCATGTTTATGATGGATTGGTTTGTAATTGTGTGTTTGGATATGAGAAAAAAAATGAATTAGTTTTATTTATCATTTTGAAGTACTATTTAGAAATACTAATTTCTATATATTTATACTTCTACTCCAGTACATTTCAGAGGGAAGTATTGTACTTTTTACTCCACTATGTTTATTTGCCGTTTCTAGTTATAAAATATTCTAAATGTTGTTTAAATTGTCTGCTGTTTTTCTGTGAATATTCTCATTCATCCAGGTCATAGTTATCTCAAGTAGATTAAGTCGATCGCAACTGGACTTGGTTATTTGTCTTGAAGACGTTTCACCTCTCATCCAAGAGGCTTCATCAGTTCATGCTCGCTCGACTAGGCTGGGACTAGTCCAACTAGCTGGTGTAGAAACCCAGGTATTTAACCTCTGTGGAGGCAGTCACATGGCCAGTGATGTCATTGGCTCCTTAACACCACATGTGCCCAACGACAGTCATTTAGTGACAGTCGTTTAGTGACAGTCGTTTAGTGACAGTCGTTTAGTGACAGTCGTTTAGTGCCAGTCGTTTAGTGACAGTCGTTGGGGGTGAAAGTTAGTTTCGACTTCGTTAGTATTTTCTGGAGCCAGCTGCAGTTTTTATAAAGGCCCAGTTGGGATAACTACAAGTTTTGAGGGCATCACTCAGGTGAAACGTATAATACAGATATGAAGCAATAGTATTACTAGTGATCTACCCACAGTATCTAAAAGTGGCTCCACATTGATGAACTAAGTGAATTAATATGCTCTTAAATGTATTTAGTGATGTTAAAACAATATAATACTGTAAATACTTTAAGTACACTTACTGGATCATACTTCTGTACTTTTACTGAAGTAACGTTTTGAATTCAGGATTTTAACATGTAGAGGAACTACAGTACTTGTACTTTTACTGAAGTAAAGGGTCTCCAGGTGTCCAGCAGGCTCCAGGTGTCCAGGTGTATATAGTTATAGTTATTAACGTGGAATCTGAAACCAACTTCGTCACGTCATCTGCTCATTTCTGTGTAAGTCCTGAACTTTCCACACGGGGCTCACATGAGTGGGAGAGTTAAAAAGGTGGAAAATGAAAGTGAGTCTGTGTAGAGGATCGGAGCAGCTGTAGGCAGCAGCGAGGTAGGTCCTTCTCTTAGTCCATGTCCTTTAATCAACGTCTGACTGGTTGAAACTGGGCTTGAGAGCCGTTGAGACGATACAACAACTATAGAAACGATGTTCACAGTCTGCTCAGCTTCATGCAGCGTTGTGTTAGCGGCACGTTATGAGACACGGGCTCCGTGCGTCCGTACGGGGGGGGGGGGGGGGGAGTGATTATGTTGATACTGAGACACACACACACACACACTCTAATTTCACATTTTTGTTTTATTTATTTTTTATTTTAATCAATTATTCACCTGGATAATTACTACTAATTACTACTACTGCCGAGTGCAGTCACTGCATCATGACACTGTAATGCAGGTGTGTCTTTAGGTGTGCTATAAAACAGTCTGTGGTGCCCCCAGGTGTTCAGGTAGGGCTTTACAGAGATGTGCAGCAGCAGCCTGGAAAGCCCTGTCGCCCATAGTCCTGAGTCTGGTTTTGATGGGATGGAGGTGATGGGGGTCCAGGCAGAGAGTGAGGACAGGTGGTACAGTGGGAGGTGAAGTGGGGTCAGTCCTGAGGTATAACTGAGTGTCATCAACATAACAGTGGAACAATGTTTCATCCATATTTGGTGATAATCTGGCCAAAGGGAAGCATGTAAATGTTGAATAGTGTTGGGCCCAGGACTGACTCCTGGGGTACACCGCAGGTGATGTAATGTATCTGTCAGTCAGGTAGGAACCATTTAAGGGCAGTTCCAGTGAGTCCAATGATAGAGACGGTGTAACAGGACAGCATCTACCAGGAGGTCATTTGATTAAAGAGTTAATATGTAGACTGCTCCTCAGCAAAATCTATGTATCTCTTTTTGTTTACTGAGTTAATTCATGTTAATTTAAAAAGTTAATCTGCTGTGTTCATTGTGTTAAGTGTTCATGATATTGTAATTAATAATAATAATAATTAATTGTAGTTGATTGAGCCGAACTGTGGATTCGGAGAATCGTTGCACCTTTAATATTGACATAGTCGCCCACCGGCAGTGGTGGAAAGTAACAGAGTACATTTACTCGTGTACTGTACTTAGTACCTAGTATTTCCCTTTGAAGCTACTGTATACTTCCACTCCACTACTGCTGAATGCTGAAAGGTTGTGGTGGTGATAGACTGGTTACGTCATCAGCATGTTGCTGTGATGTGGAGTGATCTTTTAAGCTCATAATAGCCTGTAATAGATTATTTTATAGATATTATAGATAGAGAACCGCTGCTTTAATGCTTTCCAAAAATAACAGTAACTGTGCAGATTATGACCAGGTTTAGTGTCCTTTTGCTCTCGAATTATTAAAATGAGTTCACTCTTTCTTAACTGTGTGTGTGTTTGTCAGTATTGCGCAAGTTGTGCACTGTGCAATAACGTGTGTGATATCTTCCAGGGGGTGAACTGAGTTGAGCTCTATCTTGTCCTGTCCTGCAGTCCTTGATTTCTTTCATTGTCCTTAGTGCATGCTGTTGTTTTTGGCAATGGGACATGCTGCACATTTAACAGGGGTGTCTGTTAAATGTGCAGCATGTTGGCAACATGTTGATTCATGTCTTCCTCAGTGGTATGTAAGTGATGCTGGTTTGGTTTGGTAGGAATAGTTGCCCTTCACTTCACACACACAAACATTCAGACAGGAGACAGAAATGGTGCCAGTGTAGATAATCTAGATCACACAACACAAACATCATTATCAAAGCTGAGGAAAGCTGAGGAAAGCTGACACGCGACCATTGCTCTGTATGCATTTGTTTGCAATGTACATCAAGATGGATAACGCACACAGTAATGTGAAAGCAGAAACATGAAGCTAAATGGTTAATGGCAGCTGAGTGGATCAGTCGATGACAGAAGAGAGTAGACTCAGATATGTTATGTTACTGTTGGCTGTTGTTATTCTTGGCTACCATTTACTTCTTGAACTGAATCTGAATCCAGCATAATATAATCATATATATATTATAATCAATTCTCTCTGCTTTTCTTTCCATTTGTGTGGATCTGGACGTTCACAGTGGCAGCATGACATCATGGAGATTCACAACCCACTGTTGTTTCTCTTTGTAAGTGCCGCCTTCTCTTGGAGCTTGTTTTATGCACAGCACAGCTTACAGAAAACCACAGACAAACTAACCCATCCCATTTATCTTAGGAGAGTGGAATATAGACACTGGAATGGAAAACACACACTCCCCTATGTTCACACTCCCACTCGTTCTCTGTAATCACTAATACAGAATCTATATTTTTCTTATGTGAGAGCGGGCACCCTCCATCAGTTTCAAAATCTTAGCAAATAGATTGAAGAGGGTGATAACTATCATAGTGTATCCTGACCAAGTTGGGTTCATAAGACATCATTTGGCCTAGCATAGCTTTGTCTTTAGATGCGGACAAGGCTTTTGTCGAGTCAGGGTATTAACTCAGAAATCTGCTCCAAAAGCCTCCGACTGGGTGAGAGGAAAACTCCCTCTTTGTTGTGTATGGTTGGGTTAAGGCCAGAAGAAGAGACATTCAAGACTGGATTGTTGCACTGTTGAAAATAGCTAATTAATTATTTACATTACATTTTACATCACATTTTAAGACTAATGCACATTTATCCACTTGCTACAGTAGAGTATTAAATGTATGACCTGTAGAGACTAACCCCCTGCTTATTTTAATTACTTTATTATTACTACTTTATTTATTATTGTTCGATATGAAATGAATATTGTGTTTTTCTACATTTTCTATATTGTTGAGAGAGACAATAAATACATGTTTCTAATTGTGAGCTATAAGATCATTTTGCATGCTAGATTTATTTAGATATACCTCATGCTGGTAGACTGCAGAGGTTGGATTTGATATGAGACCTCAGACAGACTTTCAATACTGCTGTTAACTGTTTTGTCCACTAGATGTGCCTGATCATGAGTGACCCGTCAAAGCAGGGCTGTGAAGACTATTTTAATGTTGACGAATGGGTAGGCATATATTTCATTAGTTTCAAGCTTTTTCAAAGCGTCAGCAGGTTCATCAGTCACCTGCATAATAACCCTTCCTTCAGGTCTTTGACCGCTGTCCTGCAAGTTGTTTCTTGTCTGCTTAAATGAACACAGTTAAAAGCCTTCATGTCATATAAAGGCTGGTGTAAATGATATTACTCCATGTTTCTTTCATTTGATTGTTAAACTATTCTGCACCGGGTGCTGGTTGCACCAGCTGTTCATTCAAGTTCAAATAGTAACGTAAGAGTTCACTAAATGGAGATTTACATTGGCTCTTATTTAGAGACTAGTTACTACTAACTGGCAGGTTAACAAGTGTTGTGTTAGCTCGCTAATGTTGGCTGGCTAATATATGACACTTTGATTAAAATTAGATTACGAAAAAGAAGTAATAATATATCTATATCTGCCAATAATGTGAGTAGTTAGGTATAGTATAGGATAGTTAGGTTATCTTAAGTTGATAATCCCCTCTCACTGTAAATGGCTACTAAGACTACATTTAAAACACACTTCTGGTAAATCATATGTAAGTCATATGTAATGATGTATGTCAAGGATTAGCAGTTAAGTTTATTCATTGTTTGGCCCCTAAAACTGTTATTATAAGTGATTTACTAGTTACTAATGTGTTTACTACAATAAACATTTCTAAAGTTTTAATATTGGCACATATTGATTCAGTAAGCTTCAAAATAGTTACTAGGAACGTAAGAAAAACTTTACATACAAACCTAGTGATGGATTTATGAACAGCTGGTGCAACCCAGTACAAAAGATTTTCATAACAGTCACAGTAGCTGCATGCATATGAAGGATACAGTCCAACCTACAGCTAATCTAACGTTGTGAAAACCGTTGCCAGTAAACACACTATAGCGCCACCAATGGGTCAAAGTTTTAGGTACGTTTGCGCACGTAACTTTTCAACCGTTTTCAAAAACAAGGTATCATTGGATTCCTTGGATCCATCCTTTATCCATCATACCGAGTTTAATGGACCACCTGGCGTCAAAACGCGTCATGATAGATTTTCCGCCATCTTGGATTTTGTTGAAAGCGAAACTAAATTTTTTGCGGTCGCTCATATCTCTTCACGTTGGCATCGACTCACCATCCACGCCGCCGCCGCCAAACAGGAAGTTAGGTCATATCTCGGCGAAGCTTTGACTTCCGAAGACCAAATTCGCTCACGCGCATCCGGACCTGCCAAGATACGAGCCACAAATATTTGGTGTTGTTTGTCCACTAGGGTGCGCTGTAATTAACAAAATTGCATTTTTTCTTTTTTTTGTTATGTGTTTGGGTTTGATGTTAAATTTTCATGTTTTCTAATGCTGTGATAGGTCTAGGGCTGACGGCAAACAATCGATTAGTCATTGGTCGACCAAAAAAATATTAGCTGACTAAAATTCTATTGGTCGATTGGTCGGAGGGAAAAAAACGCGTCTTTTCAAAGGGCTGAAGGGCTTTTAATTTGACGAGTATGATAGAGGAAGTCGCCGTGCCACTAATTTACTGTTGGCATGTCTGGAAGAAGTTATAAAATTAAAATATTTTAGTTCTAAAAAAAACACCTGTTGCAGAGTGAGGATGACAGTGCGGCTGCAACAGAACTGAAGGAAACACTTCGTGAGGAAATTGACAAGAGGTGGGAGCTAAACGATGAGCTGCACTCCAGCATATACATCAAAGCTGCAGTCTAAAAATCTGCCGTTCATGGAGGAAGAGAACTGGGACCAGGCATATGTTACGGTGTTGGACTTGGCTGGGAGTTTATCTCCAGCAGTAGAGCCTGCCCAGCACGCCAGCAGTGATGAAGACGAACCTGGCCCCGCACCAAAGAAGAAAACGAAAAAGACAAGTGGGATGAGATATCTATGCTGATGGGTACAGATGAGGAGCACCAAACAGAAGAACATAACAGTGAGATGAAACGGTACTTGGAGGATAAAACAAAAGTTGAGTCGGGACCACTAAAAAACGAGGAGCGCTACCCGAAGCTGGCCAGAGCAGCCAAGCGCATTCACTCCATCCCATCCACGTCCACACCATCGGAGCGCATCTTCTCCAGGCCGGCTTCATTGTAAGCAAGACACGGAGTTCACTTCTTATTATCTTCTTCTTATTATCTTATTTTAGGCCTATACATTGAGTTTTTATTTAATTAGTTGCCGTTGCGTTGGTCTGTTTATTTGCACTAAGACGTGTTTCAGATTTGCCGATTGCCGGTTGTTAATTATTATTTAATTTTAATAGGCCTACTTGTCATTGGAATCTGATAGCTATCATATTTTATTCGTTATCCTAAATATCAAAAGAAGCGGAAATAAAGTTGTATTAGTTTAAGGCTGTGTTTTATTTTCTTTGTTACAATCGTCTTTCATGAACAATGTGTGTGTATCACGTGTTTTAAATAAATATTCATCATAATGTTAAGAGTCTGCCAGTCTTTCTGATTCATTTGTTTTGACACATCCTGAATACCAGAATCTGAAATAATTTGCCCGTGTAACAGACGCAGACTGTGCTGTGCGCAGTGTACTATGTCAGCCAACGTCCGACTGGGAGAACTAGACATTCAACTGATTTTTATGTAGGTTAGTTAGGTTATGTAAATCAACCAGGCCTACATCACATATTTCAGGCAATCAGACAACATAACCATTTTAAAATGCCTGCATAGTTGAAAATCGCATGAAGGGTACCCTAGCCGTTAGTGGTAAATGCGCAGAGAGACGGCCGCCTCGCAGTTGTGTAGCATATCACGTTATTTCGGGGTTTTTTTTTTTTTTGTTTTTTTTTTTGAGGGGGCGGGGCGATTATTCGATTAGTCGGAGTGAATGCACGACCACTGGTCGACCAAGAAAATCCTTGGTTGAGGACAGCCCTAGATAGGTCACAATTCAGGTCCTGTCGAAATTTTTTACGTCAGCAAAACTTTGTGGCGGCCATCTTGGATTTTGTCAAAAGCGAAACAAAATTTTCAGTGCTCGGAAATTTTTAACGGATTCTCACAAAAATCGCCAGACACGATCTTCAGACCAAGCCGCACAAAAGTTAAGAGGCGGATTTTTCAATTTCGACTTTGTTTGCCTGCTACGGCCGATCGAAATTGGCAGCGACGGCGAATTTTGACGTGAGCTCATATTTCGGAATAGAATTCGCTTGTACGTCTTCAGAGCCGGTCTTGAGGGGACAGGCTGAATTTGGTTAAATTCAGCTACTTGGGGGCGCTGTAATTGAAAAAAATGGGTTTTTGCTTTTTCCCCTTGACGTGTTTGGATGCAAAACTACATTTTCGCGTCTGCTGATACTTACTATTATTACATTACGCGACTGCTTGAGTGCATGAGGCCCCTCATTTCTGCTTGCAGCTATATTTTTTCTTGTTATTGTAATATACTATGCTAATGCCATTGTAACTATAATAATAATAACAATATTTTTTTTCACACAGAAGTCAATATTAAAGTCTGATATGATCAACCTTGTGAACGCTACGAATTTCAAGGTGTGTGAATATACTATGTGTAAATGGATATTTAAGGAGTAACTGAGTTACATTGGATTTAAGTATGTTGTGTTTTGTGTGCAGGGCAAAGTAGTATGTACCCTAAAGAACATTAATATGACCTTATATAATATGGTATTAGAGGACTGCTTTGAAAAGGTGAGTCAGTCATTTTCTACCATGAGAATTTTTAGTTTCACAGATGTTGTTTGCATTTTTTTCATCTTACAGTTTTTTGTTTGTGTGTGTGTGTGTGAATATACAGGACTGGGATATAAACTGTGTTCCTATGCTGCCAAATTCTAATGTCATTATTCACAAGTACCACTTCATGTGCATGGTGTACAAACTATACAGACAGTTCAACCCAGTAACAGGAAACAATACAGATGCAGGTGAGATTTTATCTGTATGAATCTATGGGCACTGATGCATGCTGTATACAATCTGATGTTTAGCCAGTACTCAAAACTAAATATTCTGCTTTCAGTGATAAGTTGTCTCTATTGTTGTTTTTCCATAAAAAAGTACAATTACCTCTTTAAAATGTTCAAGATCACATCTATTCAAAATGACTTTAAATGTGCTAATTTAAAGAGTAACTTTAGTCTTAGTGGTCACAGGTGAAACAGGCTTGAAATGTGCAACAGAAACTGCTTTTCAGCCTGCTGTTAAATTACCTTTCAGGTCGATTGCTGTCTCTTTGTTCACTCCTCTTCTTCTTCTATTGCTTTGCCATCTGTTGGACTGGATGATGGAGTTATGAATATAAATCACTAAGATCTGAAGTAAAAATATAATTGTAATTGTAATAGTTTTTATTTTTTACTGCAGAAACATTTTCGATAATCCTCATCAGTCTTTACCGCATGTTCTAGTACTATTACTGATAATACTAACATGAAGTAATTCTACTACTTTTAATGGTACTACTCTAACTAATAATGATAAAAATGTTAGTTGCCAGTAGTTCACAATCAGGGCTAAATATTATAACCTGTGCTTATTTAAATAAAACATTTCTTATTGTAATCTTTCTTATTATATATTTATATTTTTCTTTGTTTCTAGTGTTCGGGTTCTGCAGTTATGGTGAGTATGTTTGCTGTGCACAAAAACACACCCTTCCTATTATCAATTTAGCTTTTTTTTTACAGAATATAAGTCAAATAATTTAATACTGATGTGATATGGATCTAATCTCTTTCAGAGTCATTATGCAAGGTCTTTGCAGAAACAACAAATAGTGGTAAGTCACATACTAAATGTAAATGTTAAGTGATTGTACTGTAGCTGTTAAAGATTTGGGACACATGAACATGATTTCTGCATAATGCCAGCTGTATTGCTTTGTGTTTTCATTATTTAATGAAGTAAAACAGTATCCTTCAACTACAGTGGCCCTGGGGAAACAACATTTCATAAAACACAACAACAATTCACAAAACAGAAGAGATAGGTGCAGCAATTCTTTTTGCAACTGGACAGAACCCAAGACAATCGAAATTGGTCAGTGATAGCCTGCTATAAGGATACTATACTTACTGTGGGTACTACTACTATACTATAAGGAAGTTAACACTCACAGATGCACTGATTGGCCCTACAATTGTTGCCCCCACCTTTTCCATTTGGTGAAATGTTGTTGTGTTTTTCTGAAATGTTGCTTTGTTTCGCACCTCAGGGTCATCGTATTCATCCCCTCAGAATACAGCACAACATACATACCATATTTTCCGGACTGTAGAGCGCACCTAAATATAAGCCGCACCCACTAAAATTTTAATGAAACATATATTTTGTCTCATATAAGCCGCACCGGACTATAAGCCGCCGATATCCAGGCTGAGAAATAAGAGACAGAAAGATTTTGTACCATAAGTGTTTATTCATATACCTGAACTGATTGTTTCTGAACAGTGCTGCAATAAAAGTAGTAATAAACGCAGCAATAAAAGTGCTGATAAACAAAACAGAAAGTCATTGATGGTTTTATTCATCTTCCTCCTGCGTACTGAAACCATTAAACACCAAATCACTGTTAAAGTGCAACTGTGCAACTATTAAAGTGGCTTCATTTTCCCATGAACTGAAGCCACACGTCACTATTTATCTTCCTCCTGAGCATTTAGTGAACACCAAACCACTGTCACTTCATTTATTCTGTGTACTGAAGCCACTGAAGTCGTCCTCTTCAGTGTCGGAGTTGAACATCCTCAGATAATTTTCATCACATACACGTCTCATCATAGATTCATTAACGGCAAGCTGACGTGCAGCCGCTCTGTTTCCTTCACGGATAACCAGATTGATGGCATTCAACTTAAAAGCTGCATCATAGGAATTTCTTTGTGGGTTTTCCATTTTGAGGGGGTGAGGGTGTAATAATATTATATACCCCTGTGGGCTGAAGAAAAATTCATAGAAAACCTGCATCTCTGTATAAGCCGCATGGTTCAAAATATGGGAAAAAAGTAGCGGCTCATAGTCCGGAAAATACGGTAAATGCATAAATATAAACATTATGAAATGCTTTGGATGTGAATGGAGCATTAATTTTACTTTCAGTTGGCTACTTTTCCTGATGCTATCAGAAGGAATAAGTTGAATTAATGTCAGTAGTCAACCATTTAAATCTTCCTCTAGATCTAGTTAACTGAATATTGTCAGGTTATACACTGTTTCAAGCTAAACCTCCAAGCTAAACTCAGACAGTTAACAAGTGAGTGAATCTGCAGGCATTGTAACTGTACATGAGATGGCGACAACTTTAGGCTCAAAATGCTTAAAAGTCATACAAATTAAAATGCGATCACATAAATGAGATTAAAATGTCACTGACATTGTTTTTGTTGACTAAAATCCAGTTTGAAATAACCCTAGCTAACAGTGAGGATGGGCATTTCTTAGAGCTGATGGTAATTAACACCACTGCTAATATACACTATGTTGCCAAAAGTATTTGGCCACCCACCCAAATGATCAGAATCAGGTGTCCTAATCTATTGGCCCGGCCACAGGTGTATAAAATCAAGCACTTAGGCATGGAGACTGTTTTGGCCGGTCTCAGGAGCTCAGTGATTTCCAGCGTAGAACTGTCATAGGATGCCACCTGTACAACAAAATGTTCTTGCTCCTAAATATTCCAAAGAATAAGAAAATGGAAGAGTTTGGGAACAACAGCAAGTCAGCCACGAAGTGGTAGGCCGCATAAACTGACAGAGAGGGGTCAGCAGACTGTGCAGACTTTCTGCACAGTCAGTTGCTACAGAGCTCCAAACTTCATGTGACCTTCAAATTAGCCCACGTACAGTACGCAAAGAGCTTCATGGAACGGTTTCCATGGCGAGCAGCTGCATCTAAGACATACATCACCAAGTCCAATGCAAAGCGTCGGATGCAGTGGTGTAAAGCACGTCACCTCTGGACTCGTTCGCGTTCTCTGGAGTGATGAATCATGCTTTCCATCTGGCAATCTGATGGACGAGTCTGGGTTTGGAGGTTGCCAGGACAATGGTACATTTCAGACTGCAATGTGCCGAGTGTAAAATTTGGTGTAGGAGGAATTATGGTGTGGAGTTGTTTTTCATGAGTTGGGCTTGGCCCCTTAGTTCCAGTGAAAGGAACTTTGAATGCTCCAAGATACCAAAACATTTTGGACATTTCCAGGCTCCCAACCTGGTGGGAACAGTGTGGAGCGGACCCCTTCCTCTTCCAACATGATTGTACCAGTGCACAAAGCAAGGTCCATAGAGACATGATGACAGAGTCTGGTGTGGATGAACTTGACTGGCCTGCACAGAGTCCTGACCTGAACTTGATAGATCACCTTTGGGATGAATTAGAGCCGAGACTGAGAGCCAGGCCTTCTCTACCAACATCAGCAACCTTGTGGACAGCCTTCCCAGAAGAGTTGAAGCTGTAATAGCTGCAAAAGGTGGACCGACATCAAATTGAACCCTATGGGTTAGGAATGGGACTTAAGTTCATATGAGAGTCAAGGCAGGTGGCCAAATACTTTTGGCAATATAGTGTATATCTTATTCTTACTTACTACTCTACTAAAATATAGTAGCTATTTAGTGCCTACAAAGCCCATTTACTGATTCACCTGCATTTTTAGATGGAACATCATCACCACCAATGACAACAACAACAACAACACAACCAAGGACAACAACACTCCGACCTACAGCAACACTTCAACCGCCAACAGCAGTGCTGCCAGCAAGAACAACACTGCTGCACACAACAATAGCACTCCAGCTTACAACACAACAAATTACAACTTCACCAACAACAACAACACTCCCACCACAGCAAATTACAACAACAACAACAACACTCCCACCACAGCAAATTACAACAACAACAACACTCCCACCACAGCAAATTACAACAACAACAACAACAACACTCCCACCACAGCAAATTACAACAACAACAACAACACTCCCACCACAGCAAATTACAACAACAACAACACTCCCACCACAGCAAATTACAACAACAACAACACTCCCACCACAGCAAATTACAACAACAACAACAACACTCCCACCACAGCAAATTACAACAACAACAACAACACTCCCACCACAGCAAATTACAACAACAACAACAACACTCCCACCACAGCAAATTACAACAACAACATATGTACCGACTTCAGGTATTGGAAGCATGAATAATCAATGTTAATTATTATCAATCAAACCTTAAACAATAAAATACAAAGCATACACAGAATAGAGTGATAATTCATTATGACATGTTTGGATATAATAAATAATAACGTCCATTGAAAGAACTACTGAAACAACTGCATCCATGACTATTTAATTGTACTGACATGATTTTTTTCCATCTTTCTGTAGATAAGGCATATCCAGGTAAGCTTTTTAGTTCCCTTGTTATAATTTGAAACTTTAGGTTGAAACATGGTCATTACATGGTTTGTGTAATGTTTCTGTTGTGTATTTAAGCACCAGGCAAACAACAACTTCCAGACCAGCAACACGGTAAGTAACTGAAACTTCTTTTCTCTTGCTGACTGTATCGAGAAACATTTTAACACCACAGTAATTCTATTTTTTCTACTTTGTACTTTGCTGTGGCACCATTACTGCCTCGCAGTAAAATCTATTCAAAAGTTGATCTGAAATGAATATGTGGCTTAAGCAGGATTTCAGTACAGTCATACAATTGGGTATTTTGCATATGTGCCAGATGGTCACAGCAGAAAGAAGTGCTTGATCCTACCTGCCAGAGGGGATTAATCAGCAGTAGATGTCGTTGTATTGGCTGACAGGGATTCTCTCTCTGTATGTATGACATATGAGAACATTGAACTGACGGTTGCGTCTATGTCAGTATGTGCACGTATACATTTATGTGCATATGCAACTGAATGTACTGTATGTATATATGTATGAGCGTATGTTTGTGAATTTATGTATATATGCATGCATGCAGATGTATATGTGCAGATGTGCACGTGACCACTTTATTCACCCCCCACGGTTCACTTACATTGAAAGCACATTATTAGAGGGATCCCTTAATGGTCAGTATGAACAAGAGAGATGATCAGTTAGAAAAAAACAGTTTCAGTGTTTACATGGACACATGACTATTGTTTTAATTTGAAAAACTGTGAACCTATCCTTTAAATCTCATAATCTCATATATACTACTACCTCATTGTTATGAGATCTGTTCTAGTATTCATGAGATATTCATAATTATGTTTTGTTTGGTGAATACAATATATAGAATATAGTTAAATAAATATCCTTGTCTTCATTTAAAAGCCAAGCCAGGCGTGTTCCTCACAGAGGTTTGATAACTGGTAAAAAAGTATAAACGCAAACAAGATTCAAAAATGTTTTTGGATGTAAATGTGTATCTGTAATGACAATGAAAGTAGTTTAGCTTGAGGTTTCAAAAGTCATTTACTAAATTCTGTGTTTTTTCTCCTTTAACAGACATTTTGAAGATATTATTAGTGTCTGTTACGGTCCTCGCTGTGGTCCTGCCGCTGTTTGTTTACCTTTACATGCGCCAACAGATGAAGAGGCAGGTCTCTCAGGGGAGTGTGGTCGCAATGGACCATATAGATGCTGATAGCAGCCTATTATCATCATAAAAGCTAATGATATTCCATAAATGTAATGTCAATGAATGAATGAACACTTGCCAATGGTGCAAATTGCAGTATTTCTTGCCAAAAAGGCACACATATAGCACAGCACCAGAACAAGGGGTAAAGATGAAAGATTCCCTTTAAACTATCTGTTGGTAATATTTAACCTCCTCTGTGACTGAGCAAAATTATAATAACAGACCAATGAAACTCACATTTACTGCAATGAATAACTAACAGAGAGAAAAGAAAGAGGTCTGCTTCCTCTAGATAGATGGGTGGATGGATGGATGGATGGATGGATGGGTGGGTGGATGGATGGATGGATGGATGGATGGATGGATGGGTAGGTACTAGGTAGGTAGGTAGGTAGATGGATGGATGGATGGATGGGTAGGTACTAGGTAGGTAGGTAGGTAGATGGATGGATGGGTAGGTACTAGGTAGGTAGGTAGGTAGATGGATGGATGGATGGATGGGTAGGTACTAGGTAGGTAGGTAGGTAGATGGATGGATGGATGGATGGGTAGGTACTAGGTAGGTAGGTAGGTAGATGGATGGATGGATGGATGGATGGATGGGTAGGTACTAGGTAGGTAGGTAGGTAGGTAGGTAGATGGATGGATGGATGGATGGGTAGGTACTAGGTAGGTAGGTAGGTAGATGGATGGATGGATGGGTAGGTACTAGGTAGGTAGGTAGATGGATGGATGGATGGATGGGTAGGTACTAGGTAGGTAGGTAGGTAGATGGATGGATGGATGGGTAGGTACTAGGTAGGTAGGTAGGTAGATGGATGGATGGGTAGGTACTAGGTAGGTAGGTAGGTAGATGGATGGATGGATGGATGGGTAGGTACTAGGTAGGTAGGTAGGTAGATGGATGGATGGATGGATGGGTAGGTACTAGGTAGGTAGGTAGGTAGATGGATGGATGGATGGATGGGTAGGTACTAGGTAGGTAGGTAGGTAGATGGATGGATGGATGGGTAGGTACTAGGTAGGTAGGTAGGTAGATGGATGGATGGATGGGTAGGTACTAGGTAGGTAGGTAGGTAGGCAGATAGAATACAAACACATGCACTTACATCACAAAGAAACCGACAAAAGAACACAACTGTAAACGCATCTTTATCACGTACTGTTGATGACCAACATAGTGTCAAATAGTCTATATGTATGTTGTGCGTATGTATTTAACCTGATGTTCGATTTTTTGGATGTTACATATATGGTCTAATAAACTCCTTTTTTATATGCATTTCAAATATCTACTCAGCCTGTTATGACATTTTAATGATGATAATAATTACATCCCATTTGGCCCTCCTTATATTTGGAATAATGTATGTCAGTGTTCATGTGAGGCTTTTATATTTTTTTACTTGGTTACTTGTTTTTTCGGTGTTTTATAATTGAATAGACTTGTCACAATGTTTCTGTGTGTGTGTGTGTGTGTTAGGTTGTATCTGTATATCTGTGAGTATATCATATCATATCATAGTTCATCACTGACAGCAGTATTTGTGTCTTATTTGTAGAAGGATCCCTTGTTCCAGCAGTTTGTTATTCTGGTGTCTCTGGAGGGTTTAGAAAATAAATACAACATGGAGCTAAGTAGAGGTGTGTGTGTGTGTGTGTGTGTGTGTGTGGTTTTAGGATTGGTCTACTTTACATACAGTACACAAATGCTAATGTTAAAACTGAAGTATGAGAGAGGTGAGGTAATAGTTTCAAATTAGCCCATCAGCTGTTATAGGCTTACATAAAACACCCGTTTTCAGCAAGTTAGGAATCACTTTTAGCCTTTTATGTTTTGTGAATAGGTACGTATTATTTAACTTCTCTGACATAGTTTGTATTGTATATATTTTTAGCATGTAATGTGTAATAAAATATGAAGAAATATAATCTTGTTGATGGTTAAATTTACAATGTGAATTGAATGTTATGTGTTGAATTGTTATGTGCAAATAGCATCTTTTCTGATGGTAGTTACAGAATAATGAGAATTGGCAGAGCCTATAGTATGAGTTGGTTTCTGCTGCACCTCATTCTGCACATGATGGCTTTACATTTCCCGAACACTGTGACACTGTCTAACAAATAAAGTCATTCTACTCTGATTGTTTGGTGCTCATGGATTTTACTACTTTATAGCTTTTATTGAGTGACTACAGTATTCGTTGTGTTCCTTAACACACACATTTTATTTTGATTTGGATAAAATGTTGCTCAGACATTGTTCCACCTAATCATCACCTCAAAAATATTATATCAGCATGTCTTCTGTCTGAAGAAGTCTTGAGGCTCGGTCTCTAACCAACCCCAGGTGGGATGCTGGGGTCAAGGTTTTACCCTTTAAATATTTAGCCCAATCAATCAAATATTTAGGAATTCATGTTACATCCCATAACTCCAAAACATCAAATATGACTTGGAACCATTTAACAAACTATCACTGTTCGTTTTGGCTGAATACCAGTGAAACTGAATATTTTTTAAAGATCAAGCACCTCCTTTCTCAACTCCCCTGTAAACATGTTCTATCACAAAGGGGAAAAAGGGTTTTTATTACAAGTATATATGTACATTGAGATTCAAGGAAATGTCTTGCATTTTGATTTTGTCAAGACTCTATTACCCAGTCTGTGACATGTCGTGGCTTGGCAGACAACAAGCCTGATTACTGAGCAATAAATTCTTCTGACCTTTCCAAAGAAGAATAAAAAAGACAAACCCCCACTTGTTCAAGCTATCAAGCACTTTATAATGTACAAAGTGAGTCCCACTTCGAAATCAAACAGTACAAATATTACACAGAGTTTCACAAATATTCTTTTTTTCTCTGCTGCTAGAAAGTGGAGCATTTTGCCAGAAGAATATGGACTTTGAAATATCAATCAATGCAGTGACAGACACTTGACAGACACTTACAATGTATGGATTTAATGGATGGTTCTTACTACTTTTATTCTGAAGGGTTTGCATCGGATGTGCTGTCGCTGCGTAGAAGAAGAAGACCGCTGTTTATCAGCATTTAACAGGATACTGGTTCGGGTGGAAAAGGTAAACAAACATGTATTTAGGACGTTTGAGGGCAGGAACATAGTACAAACACGGCAGACACAACAGGGGACTATCTGGTAACAACGAGCGAAGCCAGTCGGCTCGTATATGCGCTTCTAGGAAGCTAAAGCTAAGCTAAGCTAAAGCTAAGCTAAGCTAACAACTCCAGACGTGAAACAACATGGACAAACTCCTCATGAGACATTTCCAAACGATAACTGAGCGTTTTAATTACTACTGCCAACATCAGTGAGCTTTAATGGGAAAGAGTATATATATATATATATATATATATATATATATATATATATATATATATATATATATATATATATATACACACACTCTTCCCATTCTTGCTTCATATCTTGCTTCATCAACGTCTTCTTCAATCTGGGGCTAATATCTCTACTCTCTACCCCCACACGTAGTTCTCTGATTGAAGTATAATAAAGTACAAAGTCCTACCCACCTGTTGATGCTATTAAAATTAATGGAAGCCTCTTAAATTTAGTGAAATATAACATTTCCCATAATGCAGTTCAATGCCCCCTTTTATTAGATCCTTAAAGCGTCCAAAACATCCACCTAAATCTAACACTATGGGGCTAAAAGTCAGGATATCTTTGCTTGTGCTGCTTTGAGTCCCCTGATGTTAATGTTTAATTTATTATTGCCAAGCTGCACCCTTCCATGTGGAGAGGCTCAAGGATCCAGCCACTGCATTTGGAGGTGGTTCATATTCCAGATTTGAAATGCTTTCAGTTGTTTACTTATCTGATAACTCAGGAATATCTGTGTATTGAAGCACTATATTGGAGTATGAATCTCCTGCCTGACAGTGAAGGCTTTATCTCTGTAACAGTGACATGTGACCGTGATGTGCTTACAGGCTAGAAAAAGTCAAGGTGCTCACCAGTTCAAATTTTGGTTTGATGATGATGATGATGATGTATGGTTGATGATTACAGGCAGTTACTTGATCCAGTGTCATAATTAATTCTTCAGTTTCTTATTTGATTATAGGATTCATTGACTGACTGTCTGCCATAATGACAGACTCCTCACTCCTCAACTCTGAGTTGGAGTTACAGCAGCAAGAGGAGCTGTACCAACAGCTGCTGTTACAGGTAATGTTGCCTTATGTAACTTCCTAAGTTCTCTTCTGGATGGAAATCTCTACAACACGTGTTTTGTACTCAATGCTATGTTTAAAACTTCACAATGTGTCTGCAAACTATTAATGAACTGAAATAAACTGCTGGTTATCTATGTAGACGATGGGAAACATGCAGACTGAAAATACAGACTCCAAAGTAATCCGACCACAACCTGGTGAGTAGCTGCTCGATGCTAGTCATATGAAATCTCATATGTGCCTCAGTGTTCATGATTTTTGGTGTCTTTTTTTCCCCTCCTCTCCCTCCTCCCAGGATTGTGTGTGAAGACTCTCTCAGAGCCAGACATGCGCAAGGTTTTCATAAACATCTGTCAGTCCAACTCAGTCCCACCACCACCAGAACTCTCCAGAGATGAGCTCATAAAGCTGCTCCAGTCAGAAGATCCCAGCGGCTACAGAGTTCCCATGAGCCTGGGCGAGCCACACACAGAAATAGACAACAGTATGTACCAAAAGACCAAAGATGCCTTTTTTTTGATAGATGCACATTTCACACAGCAAATATTGGTACCGTTTAGACTCAGCCCTTCAGTACATTGTTTACATCAAAATAAAGGAGTGTTGTGTTGTTGCCTTGGTGCTCCAGTCCTCTGATCTCTCTCCTCTCTCAGACTCTCAGGGTTGCACAGCTTATGACGTGGTCATCAATCAGGAGTTCTTCCAGATGTGCCAGGTGTGTTGAAGTAGAGATGTGATACTCACATGTGATGAATGTGTTAAATGTGGAGGTGTAAAATGTAAAAAGTGCTTTCATGCCAGAGTAATAATTATTATCATTTTTATCATTATTAAAGACAAGAAAACAGTTGAATATTAACTAATACATCACTGCAAGTTCAGTAAATACAAAGAATCGGTAGTTGTGTGTTTATGAGGCAGCTGAGTCACTTATTATTCACTGAAGCAATTAAAAATAAATGCATTTACAGATAAAAGGCATAGATGAATTAGAAGGACAATGTTAGGTTGTATCTGTATATCTGTGAGTATATCATATCATATCATAGTTCATCACTGACAGCTGTATTTGTGTCTTATTTGTAGAAGGATCCCTTGTTCCAGCAGTTTGTTATTCTGGTGTCTCTGGAGGGTTTAGAAAATAAATACAACATGGAGCTAAGTAGAGGTGTGTGTGTGTGTGTGTGTGTGTGTCCTTCATGTTGGTGGCACGTGTTGATTTTCTCTTTTGTGTTTCTGCAGACTGGAAGGTGATGAAGAACAGGAAGTTCTTGGGTTCTGTCAGCGAGCAGAACATTCGGACCAAAAGCAGGCCTGTGATAGAAGAGCTGCAGCCTCAGTATGTCCCGTGCAGAGAGTGACACTTAAGTGAATCTTAAGTGCTATAATAATGCAGAATTAGCTGAAACATGGACATTTCTATAATGTTTTGACTACATATAAAACGGTATACATGAGACCGTGTTTTCTGTTCTGAACACTAATGGTCTGTATCCTACAGGGAGAGATCTACTGCTACAGCCAAAAGGTAAACCCCCCTCTTATTTCTCTTTCTGCCTTGTCTGATTTTTGATTGATCACTTACTGTAACTGCATCCACTTTTCAACATTTCTCTTTCCTCCCTCATCTCGTCACCCCTCTTTTCTTGCCGGTCATCTCTTAACCTTCTGCAGACCAGAGTTCACTTTGCTTGTGGAGCCTCCTGATAGTGTCCCTGAGTATCTCATTGCAGAAATCAAGCTTCCCGGAGTGGTGAGACATACAATACACACATACATCAACAATGACACAAGCAAGCAGAACATAAAGACCCAAAATGTTCATGTTTCTGACATTCAAAATAGACTTTTTTTGTTTTTGCTGAACTTTGGGCTTCAATGCTAAAATATTTCTTTTTATTGACATTGCCATCTAAGAACCAAGATATCAAATGCTTGTATCATCAGGCACTGCATTTGCATAAAACTAATTGTAAAAACACAGTCAATATTCTAGGGCTGTCCTCAACCAAGGATTTTCTTGGTCGACCAGTGGTCGTGCATTCACTCCGACTAATCGAATAATCGCCCCGCCCCTTCAAAAAAAAAAACCGAAATAACGTGATATGCTACACAACTGCGAGGCGGCCGTCTCTCTGCGCATTTACCACTAACGGCTAGGGTAACCTTCATGCGATTTTCAACCATGAAGGCATTTTAAAATGGTTATGTTGTCTGATTGCCTGAAATATGTGATGTAGGCCTGGTTGATTTACATAACCTAACTAACTAACTAACTAACTAACTAACTAACTAACTAACCTACATAAAAAGCAGTTGAATGCCTAGTTCTCCCAGTCGGACCTTGGCTGACTTGGTACACTGCGCACAGCACAGTCTGCGTCTGTTACGGCAAATTATTTCAGATTCTGGTATTCAGGATGTGTCAAAACACATTAATCAGAAAGACTGGCAGACTCTTAACATTCTGATGAATATTTATTTAAAACACGTGATACACACACATTGTTCATGAAAGACGATTGTAACAATGAAAATAAAACAGCCTTAAACTAATACAACTTTATTTCCGCTTCTTTTGATATTTAGGATAACGAATAAAATATGATAGCTATCAGATTCCAATGACAAGTACACACCTATTAAAATTAAATAATAATTAACAACCGGCAATCGGCAAATCTGAAACACGTCTTAGTGCAAATAAACAGACCAACGCAACGGCAACTAATTAAATAAAAACTCAATGTATAGGCCTAAAATAAGATAATAATAATAAGATAATAAGAAGTGAACTCCGTGTCTTGCTTACAATGAAGCCGGCCTGGAGAAGATGCGCTCCGATGGTGTGGACGTGGACGGGATGGAGTGAATGCGCTTGGCTGCTCTGGCCAGCTTCGGGTAGCGCTCCTCGTTTTTTAGTGGTCCCGACTCAACTTTTGTTTTAAGTACTGTTTCATCTCACTGTTATGTTCTTCTGTTTGGTGCATGGATATCTCGTCCCACTTGTCTTTTTCGTTTTCTTCTTTGGTGCGGGGCCAGGTTCGTCGTCATCACTGCTGGCGTGCTGGGCAGGCTCTACTGCTGGAGATAGACTCTCAGCCAAGTCCAACACCGTAACATATGCCTGGTCCCGGTTCTCTTCCTCCATGAACGGCAGATTTTTAGACTGCAGCTTTGATGTATATGCTGGAGTGCAGCTCATCGTTTAGCTCCCACCTCTTGTCAATTTCCTCACGAAGTGTTTTCTTCAGTTCTGTCGCAGCCGCACCGTCATCCTCACTCCGCAACAGGTGTTTTTTTTAGAACAAAATTTTTTTTTATTTTAGAACTTCTTCCAGACATGCCAACAGTAAATTAGTGGCACGGCGACTTCCTCTATCATACTCGTCAAATTAAAAGCCCTTCAGCCCTTCGAAAAGACGCGTTTTTTTTCCCTCCGACCAATCGACCAATAGAATTTTAGTCAGCTAATATTTTTTTGGTCGACCAACGACTAATTGATTGTTTGCCGTCAGCCCTACAATATTCAAGTACTACAGTAGTGCTCCTTCTGAGTCTACTACTTCTAGTCAGGTTGGAAAAGCATCCAACAAGATTACAGTGGCCATGAAAAGACAGCAAATCTGTGTTCACTATTAATGCCTCCCTTGACTCCCTGTTTATTGCACATCCTACCAGCTGAACTGTTCTCTCTCTCCAGTTGCTGGGAGGAATGATATTGTTGGCTTCAACAACATGCATACATACATTCTTCACTTCCATTGCTAGTTCACAGTATTTCTTTGGAGTTTGGCCATGAACTGCTCTGCGAGCTTGTTCAGGGTTCCCGCGGGTCCTTAAAAAGTCTTAAATTGTCTTAAATTTACCGTAAATTTGCTGTAGGTATTAAATTTCCAAGCGGTGTGTTTAATGCCGATGGGAAAGCACTGTGGCCTGCCGCCGTAAAACTTCTAAGTATTTGTTTCATTAACTTACCGTGCAGTAAATAAGAGACTTCGCGACTAATAGATGTTATACACGATTGTATAACATCAAAATAAAACGTCATACATCGCCAAATATGGCATCGCTTCATTCATCAAAAAGGAGCTATCGCGCAGCGTCAATGAGAAGGCATACATTGTCATGTTTGATGAGAGCATGAACAAAACTACAAAGACTAAACAAATGGACCTTCATTTGCGGTTCTGGAGCACAGACGCGACGGGAACACAGCACGTCATCTCCCGCTACTATGGGTCGGATTTCATGGGTCACTCCAGAGCCGAGGACATGTTGGGTCATTTCAATGTAAGTAACGTGTTTGAAATTATTTTATTCAGGTCACAGTCTACGATGACTTTGAGTTTACGGTGTGTAACTGTTGGTAGTTGTAGTTGATTTTTGTCTAAATATGCCGATTTGTGACTTCACGGGTTGTTGGTGATGTAGGTAACAGCTGTTAACTTCGGCTGTCACTTGTTGCCATAGCAACAGTAAACATTCACGTAAGGGCTAATGAGCTGTAAATAGAGATGCCGAGTGAAGCAACGTTGTAGATATGTTGTATTTTAGCACAGAATACATGATTTAACCAGTTAGTAAACCTATAGAAAATAATGCAAAATTTTCCATTGCATTTATAGGACGAGTAGTAGTATTTTTTTCTTGCCACATTAAATTGATAATTTCCCATTTTTATAGATATGCAGAACTTTGGAGCTTTGTGGAAAAGCTGCTGCTTCTGTCCCATGGACAAGCTACTGTGGAGCGTGGATTCTCCATAAACAAGGAGGTGGAGATGTACAATATGAATGAGGACACTATAGTCTCACAGAGACTGATCTGCGACTATGTGAGGGTGTGGTGGAGTGGTCAAAGTGCCACTGACTAAAGAGCTACTAAATGAGTGTGCAACTGCACGCAGCTGGTACCGGATCTTCTTGGAAGATGAGAGGAAGAAAAAGGAAAAGACAAAACAGAGGGACAAGAGAAAAGGGGCTGAAAATGAGCTTGAAGAGCTACGCAAGAAAAGAAGAACAATCTCAACTGTGTGCGAAACTCTAGAGAAGGATGCAGATAGCCTTGCAGAGAAGGCTGAGAATACAGCAGGGACCAAGATGGCAGAACTCATCACTAAATCCAACTCCATGAGAAAAAGATGCAAGGACAAGAGAGGGGAGTTGATGGATCTAGACCGTGAAATTGAGAAGAGGGTGATGGAGCTACACCACATGTCTTGAGGAGAATTTGGGATGTACAATGGACCTCTCTGTTGATTGGTTTCAGTTATGTACATTATTTGTCAACCTTCAGGCTTGGGACAGACTGTTTGGAGGACTTATTTACAGTCGAGACTGTTTTAAATGTTGGAAGTGTTATTATTCCTTCTCCTTATTTGGAAAGAAGAGACTGCGTGTTTTATTGTGTTTACAATAAAATTAATATTTTCTACCGACATTTTTGGGTCTTAAATTATATTTGTTGAGGTCTTAAAAAGGTCTTAAAAAGCATTAAATTTGACTTTTAAAATGGTGCAAGAACCCTGTTGTTGACACGGTCTGCTAACTCTCTTTGCTTCTGCTGTACCTTATTGTTTTTTCTTCATTTTCCTTCCTTTCTTTTCCTTTTTCATGACATTTCCTCAGTGTTGACCTGTTAGTATTACCACTGCGCTTGGTCCACCCTTGACGTCATGGCTGCTCTCACCATCTAGTCAAGGGGTGTTGAGCCCTGATGGTTAGTTTGAACCATTGGATCAAATTACCTCATGGCCTTTGGCTCTCTTTGCCCCATCACCACCATTTTGAAAAGAACAGGCTAGCTTACAAATTCTGGCTAATCTTTTGTGAAGTGAATCACATGATTTTATGCTTTAGCAAAAAACTTGGGCATTGGAGATGGTCTTGTAACCTTTAGAGGTCTTGTGTTTGGTGCACTTGTGATACTCTCAGACAGCTCCCTTGTCTTCACCATTGTGAAAAAGGGAAAAGTCATCATTCATTTGCTAAATCAAGTCATGGGAGCTAATTTATCACAGGTGAGTCAAATGTATTATTTTTTTCAAAATGATTGGTAGGTAGGGTGCTGATATCAGTGGCAGTCTTTCAGTTTTTTACTATGTATTGTTATTATGTTATCATCATTTTCTGTTCTGTACCAAGCTGCTGTTTCACTACTTTCATTTTTTCAGGAGATGTTTCACAAGATGTACATAATTTTCATGGATGCCAATGATGCTGTCCAGAACTGTACATTCATAATTTTCTAGTATAAATTAAGAAGATACCATTCTCATGTCTGTACAGTTAATATATACACTTACCGGCCACTTTATTAGGTACACCTGTCCAACTGCTCGTTAACACTTAATTTCTAATTAGCCAATCACATGGCGGCAACTCATTGCATTTAGGCATGTAGACATGGTCAAGACAATCTCCTGCAGTTCAAACCGAGCATCAGTATGAGGAAGAAAGGTGATTTGAGTGACTTTGAACGTGGCATGGTTGTTGGTGCCAGAAGGGCTGGTCTGAGTATTTCAGAAACTGCTGATCTACTGGGATTTTCACACACAACCATCTCTAGGGTTTACAGAGAATGGTCCGAAAAAGAAAAAATATCCAGTGAGCGGCAGTTCTGTGGGCGGAAATGCCCCGTTGATGCCAGAGGTCAGAGGAGAATGGCCAGACTGGTTCGAGCTGATAGAAAGGCAACAGTGACTCAAATAACCACCCGTTACAACCAAGGTAGGCAGAAGAGCATCTCTGAACGCACAGTACGTCGAACTTTGAGGCAGATGGGCTACAGCAGCAGAAGACCACACCGGGTGCCACTCCTTTCAGCTAAGAACAGGAAACTGAGGCTACAATTTGCACAAGCTCATCGAAATTGGACAATAGAAGATTGGAAAAAACGTTGCCTGGTCTGATGAGTCTCGATTTCTGCTGCGACATTCGGATGGTAGGGTCAGAATTTGGCGTCAACAACCTGAAAGCATGGATCCATCCTGCCTTGTATCAACGGTTCAGACTGGTGGTGGTGGTGTAATGGTGTGGGGAATATTTTCTTGGCACTCTTTGGGCCCCTTGGTACCAACTGAGCATCGTTGCAACGCCACAGCCTACCTGAGTATTGTTGCTGACCATGTCCATCCCTTTATGACCACAATGTACCCAACTTCTGATGGCTACTTTCAGCTGGATAATGCGCCATGTCATAAAGCTGGAATCATCTCAGACTGGTTTCTTGAACATGACAATGAGTTCACTGTACTCAAATGGCCTCCACAGTCACCAGATCTCAATCCAATAGAGCATCTTTGGGATGTGGTGGAACGGGAGATTCACATCATGAATGTGCAGCCGACAAATCTGCGGCAACTGTGTGATGCCGTCATGTCAATATGGACCAAACTCTGTGAGGAATGCTTCCAGCACCTTGTTGAATCTATGCCACCAAGAATTGAGTCAGTTCTGACGGCAAAAGGGGGTCCAACCCGTTACTAGCATGGTGTACCTAATAAAGTGGCCGGTGAGTGTAGCTACTGTTAGTGGCCGTGCAGCTTAGCTCTGCACAAAGACTGTAAACAGGGAGGAACGGCTAGCCGCCCTCTGTCCAAAGGTAACCAGCTACTGCTTATTAACAAGTTATAGCTTGTTTGTTTAATAATTTTTTTAAAAAAGAAAAGCGGTCTAAAAACAAGTTGTGAGCTGGCATGTTTGGCCAGAGCCAAGCTAGCTGTTTTGTTGTTTTGTCAGGGATGTGTGGAAAGGAGGGATTGTTAGCTTTGTCTTGAGCATCTTCAGGAGTAACAGGCACAAGGACATAATTACCTATAGTTTGCATTTATCGGCACGGCAGAGTTGTGGTAATGTTGTTGGTGTGTGTGAAGACAGGAAATACAAAATAGGCAATACAATGATCAGTGCCAACATCAGCATGCAACATGTACTTCCCCTCAAGCCACCACCTCCATCCTCCTCTTCCTCTGATTAGACATCTTTTATAACTTTACATTAACTCCTTAGTTGTCACCCTCGTCCCCCACATCAACACTTTCTCTTTCTCCTTCAACTTCTTTTTTAACTCTTCTAATTCTTTCCTGCTGGACGATCCCCCCCTCTGGAAAACCAAACTCCTTTGTCCAGCCAACGAGATGTTTTACACTCTCTGGAGTGTATTTTTCTGCCATAACCTCCACGATTGCACCCTTTGGGGGTGCATTTTCCATTCTTACTGCTCTTATTTCCCATGACAGTGTACAAATGCAGCCAGACAAGGTGCTTTATCACATGATGTGATGTGATGTGATATCTTGTCTTCTGTCCAGCTGTCATCTCGCTCTCTGGTTCTGGACGTCGGGGAGGACCGACTGGTGCTGACAGCTCGGCCCTCGCTATTCCATCTTGACATCTTCCACCCCTTCCTCACTGACCAGAACAACAGTGTGGCACAGTACAACAGCAGCACTCAGGTACAAACACACACACATACACACATAACGTATTTTCTGGACTATAGAGCGCACCTAAATATAAGCCGCACCCACTAAGATTTGAATGAAACATATATTTTGTCTCATATAAGCCGCCGATATCCAGGCTGAGAAATAAGTTATTTAGACAGAAAGATTTTGTACCATAAGTGTTTATTCATATACCTGAACTGCAGCCGCTCTGTTTACTTCACGGATAGCCAGATCGATGGCATTCAACTTAAAAGCTGCATCATAGGAATTGCTTCGGTTTTCCATTTTGAGGGGGTGAGGGTGTAATAATATTATATACCTGTGATGGAGCAGCTCTGTCAATGACTGCGGCCTGCGCACGCACACACACACACACACACACACACACACTCACTCACACACACACACACACACACACACACACACACACACACACACACACACACACACACACACACACACACACACACACACACACACACACACACTGTGGGCTGAAGAAAAATGAATAGAAAAGCTGCATCTCTGTATAAACCGCATGGTTCAAAGTATGGGGAAAAAAGTAGCGGCTTATAGTCCGGAAAATACGGTACACACATACATATACGAGTATCAACTGGTGACACATTGTTTTCTGCTTTGTCGCTCTCAGATCCTTACAGTCACCATGCCCGTGGTGTCCTCGTGAAACTGCAGAAGTAACATCCACTTATTTATTTGTTTTTGTTAACAATGATGCTGTGATAATAAAAGTGTTTTATAAAGTCAAATTTCTGTCTTATTTGATTTCAGACTTTAATCCCTGTTAACTATAACAGCAGCAAATCAAATTAGCTTAATCAGAGCGTTGCATTTCAATCAAACAAGTCAGTCTTTATGTGAACTGGCTGTAAAACAGAATGTAGAGCTGCAACTATTTTGATTATTAATTGTTTGGAGCCTTTTTTTGCCGTTTGAGGACGTCACCGTGGGCTTTGGGAAACAGTGATTGACATTTTTCACCATTTTCTGACATTGTATGCACTGACTAATGAAACTCTTCGTTAGTCCTAACTGAAGGATTTTTTGAAAACACATTATTTTAGAAACACAAGAAAATGTCGAGCATCTTTGCTTATTTGACACGAGGCAAAAGACTCTGACCAACAAAGGTGCTTTGAGGGAGCTCATTCTTGACCCTGGTAAATTGACAAATAATTACAGTTTATGGTCCAACCTCTATAGTAGTGAGCGATTCTTTGGGTCATTCAAGTCATTTACTCTGTTTATCAGAGTGAAATGGCCTGAGTCAAATGGCTTGGTATTGCTAGCGCTTGGACAGTCTACCATTTAGATCAGACCTCATTAGCTGTTGGATGGACATTCATGGTCCCCAGAGGGAGAATGTATTTGATGACTTTGATGATCCTTTAACTTTTTATCTAATCTTATCTAATACCTGTCAAATTAATTAATTAATCAGTCACTTTTTATCTTTTTCTTTGCAACTCCTTTTTGAAAGGTAATCCCAGAACTAATTAAAGAAATATAACCGTTGTCTTTGAACAAACTGCCTCTCCTCGCTCGCTCTCCAGGTCTGCCAGCTTTCTCTCCCTCCATCCGTCACACCCTCCTTTTTTCATTTTGTCATCTCCTCTCCACCTGCCCTGTGGCACTCCTCCATTTGTTCAGTGAGGTCATTCCTCCGTTCTCCCTAATCCTGAGGGGTGCTCATCTTTCTGCCTCCACTTAATCCACCTATGGCCCCCAGCCCTAAACACACACACACACACACCGCACATTTGCAGACAGACTCACAGTTATTCTTGTAGTGTATATTCAAACACTCAGTTATTCTCACAGCGTGCATGCACGCATACTCATCCATATAGCACATACACACACACACACAGTCCCCCTGTCTGTATAAAAGTCCCCTTGTCTCTGTTCAATAACCATTCTCCTGCCTGTCCTTGTCTCTTTGTCTTGTGTCTGCTGATACCACACCTTCATACAGGTACGTCTGTATCATCTGTGATTTCATGTTTGATCGTGTCAGATTGTTCTTGTAAGAAGTATAACCAAAAAGTTTTAAGATGAATGAACAACCATTGTCCATTTGTGTTTGTGTCTTCTCTGTCTTGTGCTGCTCCTGAACACACCATTTTACAGTTACAGGTTTTCATCTGGGACTACACCAATGCAATGGAAGTCAATCAAATGTAGATTTAAAAACATTGTGTCTTTAGAAATAATATCTGTACAATCCACAAATCTCACTGTCAAACATTTTTCAAGTAGGAGTGAGACCACAGTGAAAAAACACACTACTAAGTTTCCAGATATCTGATGAGAGTGATGAACGGCACTAAAAGTGAGGATGCTTTCGAAAACAATGCCATAAATAGTTTTTATTTATCAATTAACTTCATACAAAGTTCAGTAAACAGAAGAAACCTAAATGAAATCAACATTTGTCGTGGGCATGCTTTGCCTTTAAAACAGAAGCAGTTCTCCTCCGTACACCTGCACAAAGTTTAAGTTTTTAATAGCATTTGGTGGATTTAGTCTTTCTCAGTTGCTTCTGTTCATCTGTTGCTTGGCTTCTTGTACTTCTTGTCGCTGAAGGTCGTGTTTAGTGATTGGTGGTATGTTTGTGGTTGTTGTCATGCTGCAGAATGAATTTGGGACTGATCAGACACTTTGTTGATGGTATTGCATTGTGATTAAGCTATTTTATGCTAAAATATAATGAATTGATCTACTAACAACTATGATATTTAAAAGGTAGACGTTTTGTAATTATAGAATATGTGTGTATATATATATATATATATATATATATATATATATATGTCAAAGGTCTCAGCTTATTAGGAGCATGTGAGTGTGTGTGTAGTCTACCACCATTCACATTGTTCTTTTGCCTCTATGGTCCGTGCAAACCACATAACCAAATGCTAACAGTCTGAGGTCAGGCTAGCTAACTTTAGCCCTCAGAGGAAAGTAGACACTTATCTAAACAGTTACCGGCATACACAAATGTAACCTATACAGTTGGTTGTGTGTGTAGTTCAGGTAAGTTCCCCGGTTGTCATCCATTTAGCAGGTCTCTAACGTGAGTCACATTTTCACACTATCACACCTTCAATACAAGTCAGGTAACATTGAGGCCAATATTTACTTCCTTGGCCAAATAACGTTTGCTGAGATGACAGTTGGTGATGACAAGGAGAAGTAGGGTTATCCACTTCTGACATTTCTGACATTTATCATTTTAATTACCGTATTTTTTGGGCTATAAGGTGCACCGAATTATAAGGAGCAATATCAATTAACATGTCAATTGCTAACACGTGGATATAATGCAAATACATAAGGTGTATCTGATTATAATAAGCGGAAACAAAACGTGTGTCTGATAAGTCGAACTTTATTCAACTAATTTACAATAACTCTCAGTTGTAGGCTAACAGAAAAATACAAGTTTTAGTGGGCGATTTCCGCATCAATCATGTCCGGATCTCAACGTTGTTCAGTTTTAATACAAACATATAAAACCGTTGTTCAGAGTTTAACAGTTGGGTGATTTTAGGATCCAGCAGCCCGGATCCCTCTCGTCATTATCCGAGTCAGTCTCTGCTGTCACCGGGCTGTTCAGTGATGATTCAGGCCTCTGTGAGGCTCCTGACTCGCGGAGTAATACGTTATTAGCCGTACTGTGTACAACATAAAATCGTTTGGTTAGTAACCACAACCAAAGGTCATACATAAGACACACTGTTGATTTTTTAAAAAATGTAATGATTTTAGATGCACCTTATAGTCCAAAATACGGTAACATCAGCGACCAACACATCGGTCTAGACATGGCAGGTTTACCATCGCACAATGTTCGAAAAATGCTGCAAATATGTCATTTCTCACCCATTTCCTCTTTTCTTTGTACAACCTATTAATAGTCAACAATAGTCACTTTAACACTAATGAGACTTTGTCACACACCCATTTTCCTTTACTCCACACACACACACACACACACACACACACACTGCCCTTGACTATAATTATCCCAGCTAAGACCTGTGCCTGTTGTCTGCAGGAACTTGACTCTTCCTCTAAATCCCTGGCTCTTTCACCCCCTCCTCTTCCTTCTCTCCATTTAGCTCAAAACGGGCGGCTTCAGACTCTGATGCTCCATCCAGACAGCGGTGCCATTCATCCATCTGTCATTTCATCCCCACCCAGCCTCCCTCAAGCCCCTAGTCAAAGCTCTTAACTTTTACATGCCTTTTAAATAATGCCTCTCTATTTGAAATTAGACGAGCAGCACCTTTGATTAAGGCACTAAACTCTCATTCGGTCTCTTTTCTTGTTTATGTTTTAAATAAGAGGCAAAGTAAATTTGTGTTGTGTTTGAGCCAGACTATTTCCTGGCTGAGAGCAGTAACTTCCTGGAGTGCCTTTTGTCAGAGCTGCATTATTATGGTTTCCACTGCTTTTCTTGGCAAGAGTAAACCTTGCCGAGAAAAGACAATCAAATAAGCATATTTCCAAAAACATCAAACTATTCCTTTAAGGGTCTCATTGCCTGTTGCTTGATAGTAAAAATAAATTCAAAATGTGCAAAAGGGAGAAGATCTTAAAAATGAATTTAAAATCTGTGAAAGCAGGAACTGATTGATGTATAGACTTTTGTGTATGAATATAGAGATCAATAATTCTTAATGATTTCCTTAATGCCCGATGTGCCGTTATGCCAACCTGTTGGATCTGGCACAGCAATGGGCACAACTAGGCGGAGAGAGAGGCGAAGCTTTGATGACAAGTAATGCCTTTATAAATTCAACCGCACAGTGACAGGGCCAATATAAATCCTTCCTGGTGACAGACAGTTGGAGAGAGTGGAGAAGATGGGACGTCATGACGGCGTGTGGACGGATAACACAATGAAAGTTTGAGATTTGAAAAATGTGTGTGGGAGCATAATGGAGGACTGACGAATTGTCTGTGTTAAAGCACCACAAAACCAAACCAGCCAAACTAATGACGAGTATTCTTAGCTCAGTGAACATGAACATCAAACTGTTAAATTTCAATAAATAATGAATCAACCCCTCTATTCTGTCAGAAACAGCGGAGGGATGAAGTGTTAGTGAGGGCAAAAGAGGGGAGAGATGGGAGGAGCCAGAAAGCGACAGTAACTCTATATCTCCTGGTCTTTCTCCGTTTAACCCTTGTCACATTCTCACCTGTTGTCGCACCATCAATCTCAATGAGTCGCTGCCAGGAAGGTGTCAGCACACACTCACTATATCTATGGTTGGTTTTATGTCAGAACAATGGCAGCTCAGAGGGACAATTTATAGCCCAAACCATCTCAGGGAGCATTGTGTCTCTGTGTGTGTTGTGTGTTTCTGTCTCCAAAGTGATTAATCACAAGAGAATAAGAGACGTGCTTTTAGTGATGATGACTCGATCTCATAAACCCATCAACATAACGTAAAACGTTACCAAACACACCTGTAACGTTGTAGTCATACAGCCATGTGACATACAGTCACATACAGCTGTGACTTTGAGACAGCTGCTCTATAGCTACATGCTCCTATGAGACATGTAGACATATGAACATGCTGATGGTTAGTATCAACATTAACTGCAGGCTGCTTTACCCAAAGTGAGAACAAGCAACTAAAATAAAACTAAAATGAATGAATTAGTATTAGAATTAGTATGAATCAGCATGAATTTTCCTCCCAGTCTGATATCATATTTTGGTATTTGTGGTGTGAAAGAGGAAAGACCTTGGAGGTCTCCATGACCATAAAGCAGATATAATATTATCAATATTATAATAGCTACAGCGATTTAAACAGGAAATCTAGCCACTAGTTCTGTACCTCGTCTACCTAACGGCAGTAATAATGGCACCTTACTCATGATGGACTATGTGTTTTCATTATTATTCAATCGGTTTGTTAAAACTGAAAAAAACCTGTTTATCTGAGCAAATGTACTTAACGCTAAATGTATTTAATTTACAGCGATATAAAAGTAAGAAAAACAGCAAACTGTTACATCTAGAAAAACTGGAACCAGCCAAAGTTTGGCGTTTTTGTCATTTTTATTTCTGGTAATCGACTAATTGATTAATTTTCAATTTTCTGCCTTTATGTCATTATCACCCTGACAGGTTCCTCGCACTTTCTTAGGTTCTACTTCTTCATTCACGATCTTCTTTGATTTCATGTCTTGTCTTTTTTGCAGCCATGTCAGATATAGAAGAGGAGTACGAGTAAGTAAAGCAGTATTGATCTCTGCTTATCCTTTGATGACACTTGTCTGTCTGTTAATTCCAGTATAAAAGCATTAACTGATTAAACTTCTTCTTCTCTTTGTCTGTCCAGGGAGCAGGCAGAGGAGGGTAAGTTCAGCTGTATGTGTGCATATCACCCATTATCTGTCTCTAACAAGTACACATGAACATTTACCTGAGACATGAATGTACCTGCACTGTTTTAGCTGCATATGACCTGTCATTGCTCTGTTTGTTTTCCTCACAGAGGTTGAGGAGGAGCAGGAGGAGGACACTGAGCAGACGGAGGAGGATGGAGAAGGTAAAGTCAGGAGGACTCCTACAACGCAAACGTTGTATAGAAAGTCTGGAGATAATATGAAACGACCAACATTTAAACCGACTGATTAAAAGAATTGTGATTGTGATTAAATATCCTTCAAAGACATACATCCTTGTTGTCCCCTCTCTTCTTCTTCTTCTTCTTCTTCTTCATAACTGTGTGAGTTGTGGGTGACGCTGCACTATCTCTGACCTATCAAATTCTCCTCTATCCTGCCTTCTCATTGGCTGACACTGTGCTGGTCCGGGCTATCAGAGCAGCAAGAGTATCAAGGTAAGGTGACAGCACGGCATCACAAATCATTCTTTTAGACACAGTTTGCATTATATCCACGTGTTAGAGAGAAGAAATTATTTTAAATCACATTCCTCATGAGAAAAGACCGAGTTTGATCTTTTACCTGTGTTGTGTTTTAATATCAAATGTAAATGGTGAATTAAGTAGTCATTACTGTACTTGTACAGTATGTTTTTATATGTGAGGATAACATTTCCATCACCATGTTGCTCATGCCTGAGTCAGTATTGTGAAGATTGTACTGCTATTCATATTGAAGCCAGTGGTTTAAAGGTATAAACCCCCAAAACAGACATCAAATATGATATTTCTGTGATCTTGTCAGCATCTTTCACTATGTTTTATTCCAAAATGCTATTTATTCATGCAAATACACGTAAATGTGGGGTCATTATACATTTCAAGCTGCACTCATCAATATTTTTATATCAACAATGGATCACATGACTATGTGTGATATCGTCTAGGTTTCCCTACTGCTTTCCAACACAGCCTACACGCCCAACAACGTCATTTCTAGCCACAGTAGGAAGATGTTTTCAAAAGAAACCCACAGTACACTACACCTGTCCAGCACCGATAAAGTTATCAATTAGCTGGTGATAGTTTAGGCCAAAGAAGCAGAGTTATTAGTGAGTGATTATTGGACTTTGATTTATCAGGTTACCAGAGACATGACTTCAGATGATTGCTCTGTGTCTGCAGGCGATGAAATACGCCACTGGTTGCCATAACAACTTTATGAGGTGATAATGTGTCATATTAGTCTGTGTTTTCAGTGTCAACAGGAGAGAAACAAGGCTCCAACTGATCTACACACATTAAATTGTTGGTTGAATTTTTGTTAGTTTTTAGTAGTTCAGGATTTTCAGGTCTTGAAGATATTTGAGTGAGTTACAGCTGAAGAGACACATGGTCAAGGTCACGTCCATCACCAAGATTATAGAAATATCATACTGATGTACAGCTTCTGTTTCTGAACACGTTTTTGCCTTTAAAAGTAGTACAATGTTTTATTCATTTTTACAACCGGTGTGTGTGCTGACATTCATAGTTATACACATGCACATACCAGATCTGAGTTTTAACTCCACAAGAAGTTCTCAAAGGATTAACCCTTACTGCTCAGGGTCAAAGGTCATGTATCTTACTGGCAATGGCTTTGCATGTATTTGTGACAGCAGAGCTCATAGTGTTCGATTGTAAGCAGGCTTGCCAGATATTTGTTGTTATATTATTGTTGCCCATTAAGCTACGTCCTCATGAACAAAACTCTCATCTACAATATCCATATGTGCATGATGTAATAATGAATGGCCACAGAATGAATTACCCTGCAGCCACAGGGGACATACTAGTGCCAGTCAATAGTGTGGCCCCCACTGCATGATGGGAAGTGATAGTTCACAGCTTGCAGTATCAGATATTAACTTCTGACTTCTTTCGCTCATTCCACACCTCTCCCTACTTCTCCTCATGTTTTCCTTTTAATTTGTCACTTTGTTTGCCCGTCGTCTTGATCTCCTGGTGTGTTTATTTCATCCTTCCTTCCTTTGCTGCTTTTCTCCTTCATATCTTACTTCTGTATGTATTCATTTCTATTTTCTACTGTCTTTCCTTTCATTTCATCTTTTTTCTGTGCTCTGCCATTTTATTCCCTTGCTCCTCATGTACTTTTCACCCATTTTTAACGTCTCCTTCATCGCTCGGTTACCATCCTTCCATCTTTCATTTTTTATATGGCTGGTCCGCCAGATCAAGACGCCCAGGAGGAAGGTGAGAAATAGCAGTGTGGTTCCCTAAAGGGGTGAAACTCGTCATTTTTCTCCTCAAGTGCATTAAAACCAGATCTACCCTTTTAAGAGTCCATACTGTTTAACACAACTCTCACAAAGCTCACATGTTTGAGAATGGCCTAATAAGCGCTTCCTGAAGTGGTAAGAAAGGTGTTTTAGTGATATAAATATTGTTTCTCACATGCTAACTGTCAGTCACATTAATAGCTTTGCTAACAAGTCATCAAACTGTTGTAATATCTTTGTTCTCTCATCAACAGAGGAGGAGCGTCCCAAACCAAAGTATGTTCAGTCACTGTCTTCCATTGTGTTTTGCAACAGTAGTTCTAGTTTTCATATTTATTTCAATGTTTTTTTGCTTTGTTTAGACCTTTGGTGCCACAACTCGCCCCTCCAAAGATCCCTGAGGGAGACAGGGTGGATTTTGATGTAAGTTAGCGCTCTTCTTTTTCTGTTGTTGCGACTGCATCATATCCATTAACTCTAATTCAAACACCCAAATCCTTCATATTCAAAAACCCAACATCCAGAATCAATGATGGCTTTATAGATATTATAAATAAGGGGTTGTGTTGAGATGGAAATAAACAGTGGCTCATTTCACCAGGACATCCACAGAAAGCGTATGGAGAAAGACTTACTGGAGCTGCATACTCTGATCGACGTCCACTTTGACCAGAGGAAGAAGGATGAAGAGGAGCTTATTGGCCTCAAAGAACGAATCGTATGTTCTCCAAGATATTACACGTCCCATCAAGTCTGTGTTGAAACATGAATATGACACTACGGAAACAGAAAATGAACATTTTACTAAATGTAACTGCACAGAATGAATATGAGCGAGGAGTTAATATGAGATGTGAGATCCTCTGGAATATAATTGAATTAGTTTGTATCCACATTGTGCTAAAATGTACCTCATCTCATTTGATGGCTTTTCATCAGGAGCGTCGTCGGTTCGATAGAGCTGAGATCCAAAGGGTTAGAGCAGAGAAGGAGAAGGACAGACAGAACAGGATTGCGGTAACACACACACACACACACACACATATATGAATTTATCACCGAGTCTGCACAGTGATATTATTTATTTACTATACTTAACCCAATCTGTAAAGAGGCATCATTATGTTGTTTAAAAACTAGATTTTTATATCACAAGGATACACTGGCTTATAAGCCTGGTTTCCTTTCCATTCATCACTCCATCCCTCTTCATCTGTCAGGAGGAGCGTCACAGAAAAGAGGAAGAGGAGGCCAAGAAAAAGGCCGATGATGATGCCAAGAAGAAGAAAGTGCTTTCAGGCATAGGAGCAAACTTTGGAGGCTTCCTGGCCAAGGTAAGGCTGCTGTTATTGTCAGTACTGATGGTGATAATGATGATACAGAGGATGACTGTGGATTGTGTGTGTTTGCTGTTCCAGGCTGAGTCGAGGAAGGGCAAGCGCCTGACGGGCCGAGAAATCAAGAAGAAGACTCTGGCTGACAGGCGGGAGCCACTAGGCATCGACAATTTGAGTCAGGACATGCTCAAGTTAGTCTCCTGTCGTATTTCAGATAGCTAACCGATGATGTTACACAGAAGCTTTGAACTTGGTATTGAACATGACGTCATGATGGGCTCAGCTACATGGGTTAGAGATCATAACGACAACCATTCATGTACCTGTCAAGCTTTGGATTTCTCCATATTCTCCACATGCTGTGGACTGTGTACATTGGACATAGATAGAGAGACAAGGGTGGGTTCTTTCTAAAGCCAAAAAACAAGAGCAAAATGTGAGGAATGGATTAAAAAAGGGTGTTTATCTGCTTTCATGTAAGCAGCATCTAACAATAGTAACCACATGTTCATCGGGTCTGGTCATCAGTTTAATTGATCCATCCTGCTCGTTTATACTCCAACAACTTGAGCGCTGTTACTCCTTTAAAGTGAAAACATACTAAGTATGAAAGCTGAGCAGCCAAACAGGCTTTTAAACCTCGTTTCTCACAAAACTGGACTGAACAGGCATCTTCATGTTTTTCAGTTGACTACATAATTGATTGATTGAATTTGCTGAATCTAATGTTCAACAGTCACACAGTCAGTATGTGGTCCCTGACTTAACTTGATAAATACAGTGTTGATCTTTTATCTTTAGCTGTTAGTCTTTAGTTAATAATTCAAAACACAATCAAGCACTGAAAAAGGATTTAGGAGGTAAAGAGACAACAAATATATAACATATATAGGCTGAATATAGCAGAGCTTTGAAGGGAGGGGCTTGTTCACCTGTTCACTGCACCTGCTCGCCAACGTTAGCTGTTGCTCCAGTGTTGCAGGTGCTGCTCATCAAGAGACAAGTTTATCATTTCCTTTGAAAAATATCTGTACATCCAAATTAATTATCCAAAAATTATCACTAAATGACAGTTAGTAACTCTCTGGCTTGCTATATTTTCCAAAATAGTGCTTGCTTCCTTGTGATTGGTGGCCAGGAACACGAAAGATCTATTGATCGACAGGAGATGTTTTGTTTGTTTTGGTGATCTCGTTTGTTTTCTTGTCTTTCTTAGTCATTAGGATGTGTAACTATTCTCTTGTTCCAGTATCTCTTTTGTAAGGATTTGCTGTTTTCCTTTCTGCACTTTGGAGTCATTTCACATGTTTCAAATTAGTTTTTAGACCAAACGATTAATAGAAATAGAAAATAATCTGCAGAAAATAATCACCATCCTTCACATCAATCACACATCAATCAATGATGATGATCATCGATCAATCACAGACCTTCAAAATATTTCTAAATTTCATCTTTGTGTTTCCAAGGCAACGAGCCCAGGAGATGTGGAACTGGATCTACCAGCTGGAGTCGGAGAAGTTTGACTTTATGGAGCACATGAAGCACCAGAAATATGAGGTATTATTGTGATATCAACAACAAACATTCAAAAAAATAAAATAAAATCCACAAGTGGATCAAAAAAAACCAACTAAAACATCACACTGTGCTTACAGCTCCCGGGGAAATATAATTTAATTTAATTTAAAGAAGAGCAAAGTTTACATGTAACAGGAGCGAACCAAACAGAAAAGTAGTTCATCATGTTATTAATTATGGCTGTGACGAGACACTGAGTCCACGAGACGAGACGAGACGAGATTTAAAGAAAACTAAATTACAAATATGAATGTCTGGACAACAGACTTTTATTTAACTTTGTTTTTTTGTTTTCCGACGTCATTCGGCTGCTTGTTGGATCACAATTTAAAAGTGGCGGGGGCGTCGCTAATAGTTAGCATGTGTTTTCCGGCTGCTTGTTGGACAACAAATCTCGTCACACGAAATCTCGTCACACGAAATCTCGTCACACGAAATCTCGTCACACCCCTATTATTAATAAGTGACGGATTTGCTTGATTAGGTGTGTGGGTCACTAGAAAGAAATATTGTCTAAGAACATAACTAACCTTATTTATAGCTTAGCATACATTTTAATATACGTACATATATATATATATATATGTTGTTTCTTGATATTTGGTGATAGTGATCATAACCATATTATGACCTTTATCTACTGTACTGTATGATAAATAACATTTACCACCGTGGGACACTGCAGTAGTAATCAGTATAAAAAGACCAAGATGCTCTGTTCTCACAGATAGTACTGAGTCATTTTTAAATATCATTTGTCCATTCCTGTTTCTGTTTGTGTGCCTCCCTCAGATCACTGTGCTGCTGAACAGAATTCAACATGCTCAGAAATTGTGAGTACAAAATCTGATCAAGTGCGTAATTGTCTGTCGCTCTAATCTTGTTTCCTTCCTTCATTACATCTTCTTTGGTTTTCTCTCCCTCTTACAGTAAAAAGGTCCATGGCAAAGGGAAGGTGGGTGGTCGCTGGAAGTAAAAGGGGAAAACACAAAAACACATAAATATGATTTAAAAAGGGGAGCAGCAATGGAGCAGCCAGGGCTACACTGTGGGCCTCGACTGTGTGTGAGATAGTGATCGGGTGTTTCTTGATAACATGTATTGATAATAAAATGACTCAGTGTTGATTTGGTCTTGTCACTGTTCCATTTTCTTTTGGCTGCGGTTTTGCAGTTGAATGAATCAAGATGTCTGTTTTTAGCTGCTGTACTTGATATAGATATATGTCGATATATGCTGCTGTACTTGATATAGATATATGTCCATATATGCTGTGATAACATCAAGGAAGTCAAACTGCAGTCAGAAGGTGGGGTGGGTGCACATGAACAGATACTTTATTAATCCCAAAACTGGGAAATTACAGTGTAGCAGCAGCATAACCTCCATAAAAAATTGGATGACCCACAATTTTCTGATGCTAAATTCAGATAAAAGTGAAGTTCTCGTAATTGGTCGTAATTGATTGATTGATGTCATACAACCGTTGCTTCATCCACCGCCTGTGTACAGCTTAGACAGATCCGGCAGCCCCAAAGTAGGGGCCTGTTGAAGAGCTGACTTCAGGTCCATGAAAGCTGTCTCTGCCTCTGGGGTTCATGTGATGTGATCGCCAAAAGTTTTTTGCTGTGGATCAAAGCTCCTAAAGGAGCTTCAAGAACAGCATAGCTAGGAATCAGTGGCGGGTGGTGAAAATTATTCTTGGTGGGGCTGATGTGACAACACATTGATCTGTCTAGTCCAGTATAAGAATTCAAAGACAGACGACGACTACAATTCAACAATGTTTCAATTTCACCAGTTTCACAACTAAAGTAAATGAACTATTTTCAGTCGTATAAGGCTTCATTCATGTTTTCCAAAGGAAGGGTATCAAATACTATATTCTAGTTCCTGATAGAACTTTACAACAAGGGTATGATGAGCTATACAATCTATACAAATCAATACAAATCAACAGTGTGTGAGTGTGAGTGAGTGAAGGGTAAATTTCTGTTTCTAAGGTGAGTGTAATATGATGAGTGAGTGAATGGGATGGACAGTTCTTATGTGTACAGGAACTTTGCCCGTCTGTCTTTCTGAGTGGTGAAATTTCAGGCTTGTCGGGTCCTTAACCTGAAGTTTCTCCTCCATTGTCCTTCTCACAAACGGGTAGATAAATAAAGATCTCACCGAATTTGGTGGAAGATGCACCTCGCTCGTTAAATTCATCATCATCAGGGCGATATTTTCAGTGCCCCAAGACATCTCAGTGACACTGATCATCACTCCTTGAAAATTACACACAGTCATTTGATAGTTTGTAAGTATAGAAAATATTGATTTTTATATACTGTGTATATAATATAGTGCTTTATCTTTACTGTGTTCCTTCCTCCTTGTCTGTAGTAATTATGTTTCCTGTACATCCCTCCACCCTCTGGCTCTGTTTCTAAATCCAGCTTCACATGTTTAACTCATTGCGTGAGACAAGGACTAAACTGTTAATCCAGTCTTTCACTCGCCACATCAAATCAGGACACACATGCACACACACACACACTGACCTCACTGAAATCAAAATCATCAGTGAAGTGTCGCTTTTGGATTGTGACAGCTGTCACATTGTCCACAAAAAGCCTTCACAATCGTTATTGGGTTACTGGCACAAATGGCAGCAGTAATCACAGGGTGGAGGATTAGATACCTCAGAAAATGACAGTAAAAGGTTCTTCTGACCGCTCATGTAACAGTACAGTTCATTATATTATAGGGCTTAATCCTGATCTGAAGCCTGATATGATTCAAATGGATGATTTTCAGACGACTGTGATATCTTTAACCATAAATGATCCATTCAACTGAATCTGCTGGTGTGTGTGTGTGTGTGTGTGTGTGTGTGTGTGTGTGTGTGTGTAAATCCATCCAAGTGCTGAAGCATCTGTTCTTGTTTGGAAACGTTTTATTTATTCATCTACTTATTTGCAATCACATATGTTGTAAACTGAAACCACATGCTTGTCATTTTGTTATACTGTCAACACGTACACAGACATGCAAATACCCCGAAGCCGGATCTCCACTCATTCAAACACAAACACAGACAACCACAATAATCATGGAACTAAACACAACACGTAAAAATGGAAAACAAAAGGAAAATTAGGTCAGTCACAGACAGAAATAACTTTTTTCTTTAATCAGTGGATAAGATGCTAGAAACACCCTTCTTGAATTATGTCTATTAATTATTATGTGTCAGATGCTGGTAAATCATCTAATACTTGACCAGAATATCTGCTGGACACGTTACTCCAGCGCAAATGGAGCTAAAACCTTCAGAGAGAGAAAAATAAAACCATCCAACTTAGTGGTAAAACAACAAAAGAAGGAAGAGACAGTGTGCTCTTGTTTTTGAGAAATACTAACAAACCGCTTTCATTTGTTCTAATTATACAGCAGCATCAAAATTAATTTCACAATATGTTCCTGATGCTGGAAAGAAATACCATTTTAGCCGTGTGATAACCATGACATAGCGAAAGAAAGTGTAGCTGTAGCAAAATAAAGTCTCTTCTCATAAAATAAATATCAAAGGGACAATTTCACACATTTTACTCTTTAAATATGTAACAGAAAGCCTGTATGATCAACTGAGAGCAGAGTTTGAAGGAATTCACCATGTAGCAAAGTGCCTATAAAAAGACTAAAGATCAAAATGCATTATGGGAAGTGTGGGATTGAGGTATTTTAGTATCCTGCTGTGATTGTGTCTTTTTCTTTAAATCTGTCTCTTGAGAGTCTCATGTAAGCATAATACTAAATTGCTGAAGTGGTCCATATAATACATACAATATAAAGCACACATGTAGCCATATAAACAGATTTTAAATGAATAATTGTAAAGAATTACAAAATGAATGATGGCATGAAACTGAAGCACATCAAAGGTTACTATCCAAGTTAGAGGTCATTTTACAAAAAAAAAAAAAGTTGTTTGGTTTCAGATTAAAGAAAACCCCTCCTATGCAGATAAACGTGTGTATATATATATATATATATGTGTGTGTGTGTTTAGCGGATGGGTGCCTTCAGTGCAGCATCCACCTCCTCCTCTGGCTGCAGCGTGTGCCACTGGGCCACCGGACGCCTGGGATTGGCCAGCATGTCTGACCAGTGGCGCAGCCCGACACCTGAGGCACCGTAACCGATCCAGCACTTGCCGATGGCGTCGTTGCTGCCCAGCTTGTCGTAGTCATACACAGTGATCAGTACCTGGACTTTCTGTGTAGAGGCAACAGAGAAGGAGAGCCTGTGTTTAGACCAATGCACATGGATATGTTTTAGTTGAAGTGAATGGAGGGTCTGAGGCTGTTGAGTTTGAGATTGTTGGTTGCAATCATTCACCTGGGGGGTAAAAGGTCTTGCATCTCTCAGCGGCTACCCTGAAAGGCCAAATTGGTGAAGCGGTGTGGGGTTGGTTTACAGATGTTTACAGAACTCCTCCAGAAATAAGATTTAAAGGTATATTATGTAGCTTTTCCACATTATAATGTCTAAGAAACAACTAAACCTATGTAGTATATATGAGCTATATGTTATCAGTGTCAATGAGTTGTGTGTTTTTCAGCAGAGGAATACTAGTAAGGAAATGTCATAGAGGGGTCATAGAGTTGAGAAGAAAACAAGGAGACTTTGACACCCCCTTTCTGATATATGGCTGATATGTGGCATCTATACAATGTCCCTATAAGGGATTGGTTGGTGGGGTTGTGAAGCGGCCATGTAGTTGGAAAACAAGAAAACCTTCACTTCCCTTCTGATATACGATAAACAATTACCATATTTTTCTGACTATAAGGCGCATCTAAAATCATGCGCCTTATGTATGACCTTTGGTTGTGTTTACTAACCTCAAACCGATTTTATGTTACACATTACGGCTAATAACGTATTACACTACGAGTCAGGAGCCTCACAGAGGCCTGAATCATCACTGAACAGCCCGGTGACAGCAGAGACTGACTCGGATAATGACGAGAGGGATCCGGGCTGCTGGATCCTAAAATCACCCAACTGTTAAACTCTGAACAACGGTTTTGTATGTTTGTGTTAAAACTGAACAATGTTGAGAGGGATCCGGACATGATTGATGTGGAAATCGCCCACTTAAACTATTTTTGTGGTAACCTACAACTGAGAGTTATTGTAAAATTAGTTGAATAAAGTCCGTTTGTTTTGTTTCCACTTATTGTGCCTTATAATCAGATGTAGTTCGGGTACCGCACAGGACTGCATGATTAATGTGTTTGAAAAAGCTTGAATACTAAGAGACAAAGGATGTAAGGCAGAGTGTTTCATATTGGCAGAAACTTCTCCAAGTCACCATGGGGCCTGTCTGATGCTGGACTTTGCTTCTCAATTCATTTGTAATAAACCTTCTATATATAATAAAGACAGTCTGCTGAGATTCCTTCTTCATCACCACATCATCGCTGGGTAACTAACGACACCTATGTTGTATATTTTCTGAGTTGTGTACATTATATCAAATGTTTCCAACAATATTCAAACCCAGAGAAATCCATAATTTCCATCAAGGTCTGTTTCATTTGATCACTGGTCAATGGCATCATATCTCCTTTGCTTTAACTCTACTATGCGCACAAGATGATATGTCAGCGTGGTTATCCACCAGAAGCTTTGTCATAAATTGCCATAAAAAGCTCTTTTTATCCAGGTTTAAGCAACATTTTTACAATACAATTTTTTAGATCTTGGTCTTTATTAGCTGGATGAAGGATCTTAAGCTATCAGCGCAACAAGCTGAGCAAACATTAGCGTCAGCTCGGCACACAGACCTTCTGGACGTCCAGTGTCTGCCGGACACTGTTGGAGAAACACTGATTCTTAACATGAAACATGTAAAAACCTCATGAACGATGAATACTGAAGGTATCCTATCCAGGCGAAGCTGACTGAAATCATACAGCAATGATGGTTGTTAAACAATGAAAACAACAACTCCCATGATCCCACACTACAACGTCATCAAACTCTGTTACTGTTCCTGATCTTCAAGGGGAAAACGTGCTTTTTTCCTTCATTCAGCTTCAGACTTTGTGCCAGTTGCTCTACATGAAGTTCATAAGAAACACTGAAATGTAACTAAGATATTTATTTCCTTTCAGTACACTTGTATGGACAGAAAGAAGGCATACGTTGTCTTATCAGCATTCAGTACAAGTTTGAGGTTCTGCAGAGATAACGATAACTTACTTGATCTAACATTTTCTGTCGATATGGTTAACTGATGTCCACACTGTAGATGTGGTTTACAAACCTGTATCTGGGAGAAGGGGATCTCGAAGCTGAAGCTCTCATTGAAGTAAGGATTCAGAGTGTTTTGTTTGACTGATGTCTTCTTCTTCTTCAGTCGCTTCCCGTTGTGCTGCAGCACCACCTTAACAAAAGGATCTGAGACAGAGACATGTCAGCTCAAGCCACAGCAGTGGTGAAACAGGGAAGAGGTCAGATCAGTCTCAGAGAAGAAAGATACGCTGTAAAACAAGTTAACTCCAGTCATGAAGCAGTCCCCAGTAACGGTAAAATTAGAAGAATGGAAAGTACCGAGGTACGACAATACGATATGACAAGTATGATTGTTATAAGATAAATAAGCACTTATGATTATAACTGTGATTGTGTATGTTGATTATTGTTGTGTGGTAAAGTTAAATAAATCAAAGAAATGAATTAATGATTTAAGAGCTAATATAGAGAAAATGATTGACATGTATTAACCAATATGTAATCATAAGTATAACTGTAAGAAAGGGAAGACTGTTGAGACATTTGGGTGTGGTCAAAATGAAGCAATGTACTGAGATCGGCCACATGATTGTGTCATCACGGAAATGTAAGAGATAAGGTAATGCTAGCAGGGAGAGGCACACAAAGTGTAGCACATACACAGTAAAAATGGTATAAAAGTGTGTGCACAAAACGGATCGGGGCTGTTCTGCACCGCTCTCATGCAACGATCATGAGAGGGGTGCTGGCTGAGTTTACTAGACTAGCTCAGGGGCTATTCAGTTAACTGTAACGTCAGTGGACATCTGAACGCCAAGGCAGTGAGCAGCTAGAAGAGTCTCCTCGACACCAGGTTAAATATGTTCATTTCTACTATTAGAGTAAAACTCTAGTAATTGACTTCGGACCCTTTAGTTGGAGAGCTGGACCAGTTTCAGATAAATTGGGATCGACAGACATTACAGTCTCAGTGTTTAGTACAAGCGTGCAGGTAAATGTGTGTGTGTCTGTGTGTCTGTGTGTGTTGTGCTCACCTGACAAGCCTCCAACGTCCATCTTCTTCAGGTTCTTGGCTTCCATGATGTTAACTGTTAGCTTGCCGGCCGTGGGAACGTAACGAAGGGAAATGCAGATATCCCCCAGCTTCTCTTGCTGTCAGGGACCAAATGTCAGTTAAATATACATGATCATTGTCATATTGCACTCTGCTTTGGTTGCTTTAAATATTGTTATTGTTATTAAATCACATACTTCCTCTTTCTCTCCTCCAACCAGATCCTTCCATTCGTGTATCGGTTGTCCGAGGTCTATAGTGTTCATGAGGATCTTGATCTCGCCGATGACGTCATGTTTACCAAAACGGTCAAAGTCAAAAACCTGCAGCACCAGAGTCTGACCACCCAACTCACTGTACGGTATCTGGATAAGGAGAGTTTTGAACAAAGTTCAACTCCAAAGTACTTTTGGGGAAATTTTGATCTAATGTTTGACATGTTCTCAGTGTGCAGACCTTAAATGTGAAGGTTTCATTAAAGACAGGACAGAGGTTTTTGCGCTGCACTTTGGTCTCAAACTTTTTCTTCTTGTCCGGCAGCATGTAGACTTTGACGTAGGGGTCTGAGGTCCCGCCTATGTCCATGGCTGGGAGGTCCTGAGCCTGCAGGATGCCGACTATCAGCTGGAGGAATGGGAGAAAGAGAAAGGGAGATATGATGAACTGTGGAGTCAGAAGCAATCGTGGATACTAAATCCTGAAGGAGAGCAAGTCTTTCTATTGTTGGGCTCATTAATGTTAATTCTTTCCTTTGTTTGTTTGGGAGGTGGGATATTGGTGCGTATGCTTGCAAAATACTATGCGCAGGTGTGTGTGTATGTACCTGGTTATCAGCGAAGTTATAGTCCAGGGAGTACTCCAGTTTGCCCAAGAATTCCTTTTCCTCCTCTTCCTTCCCCTGCTCTCCGTCCTGGAAAAAACACAGTTAACACACAATGTTATTAAGCTCCTGTAGTGTATTTTATGACATGTGTTGTGTTAGAAAATAACACAGTCTGTTTGCCTGTTAAAGAGAATGTCTTATAAGGAAAAGTCAAGATGAGGTCAATAAGGAGGACTAAGTTTGGAAGGAAAACCATAAGGCACCTTTTGGGCAGTAACAAACAAAGGTGACAGCTGTTTTGGGTGATTAGGCAGGTCTTTAAATACAACAAGATTGAGGTTTGAGACAGAATCAGATTGGCTGTGATTCTCCACGGACATCCTGGAGGTCTGTGAGATGCTGTATTTGTTGCTGAACTCTTTGTAATAAACCTTTGAGAAAGCAATACAGTGTTGGTGGAGATTCTTCAATCCACCATCAAATAAACAACACTCCCACATTTCATATTCACATTCCTGTGGCGTTTTTTGCTACTTTACTTTAAAGACAGATATCCATCCATCCATCCATCCATCCATCCATCCATTCAAATTCAAATTTCAAATTCAAATTGTATTTATATAGCCCAAAGTCACAAAATACATTTGTCTCAGAGGGCTTTACAATCTGTACAGGGAGTGACACCCTCTGTCCTTAGACCCTCGATTCGAGTGAGGAAAAACTTGACCACCAAAAAACCTTTTAACAGGGAAAAAGGTGGAAGAAACCTCAGGAAGAGCCACAAAGGAGGGATCCCTCTCCCAGGACGGACAGACGTGCAATGATGTCACATGTACAGAACAAATCAACACACACATATTGTACACTCCACATATTGTACAATGAATAATAATGAATTACAGTTGATGATAAGAATAGGTTACAATGAATGATGAATTATTACAGTAGCAGCAAATCATTAACTAACTATAAACTGTAATGGGGATATGGCAACAATGATGACGGCGACAACACATGCAGTAGACGCCACGCAGGACCACAGCAGCAGGCAAAGTCCACAAGAACCTGCTGGGCGAGAGAGCACAGAAACTCCGGGGAAGAAGTTTAATTAGTAACATGATAGATAGATGGATGGATAAGGAGAGAGAGAGAGAGAGATAGAGAGAGAGAATGAGAGAGAGAGAGAGAGAGTATGTGAGTCCCCCAGCAGTCTAGTTCTATGGCAGCATAACTAAGGGATGACCTGAGCCAGCCCTAATTATAAGCTTTATCAAAAAGGAAAGTCTTAAGTCTACTCTTAAAGGTGTTGACCGTGTCTGCCTCCCGAACACAGAGTGGTAGTTTATTCCACAGAAGAGGAGCTTGATAGCTGAAAGCTCTGGCTCCCAATCTACTTTTAGACACTATAGGAACCACAAGGAACCCACCATCCTGGGAGCGCAGTGTTCTAGTGGGGTGGTAAGGTACTATGAGCTCTTTCAGATATGATGGTGCCTGACCATGAAGAGCTTTGTAAGTTAGGAGAAGAATTTTAAATTCTATTCTAGATTTAACGGGTAGCCAGTGCAAGGAAGCCAAAATGGGAGAGATGTGATCTCTGATCTTGGTTCCTGTCAGAACACGTGCAGCAGCGTTCTGAATCAGCTGCAAACTCTTAAGAGACTTATTAGAGCAGCCTGATAGCAAAGAGTTACAATAGTCCAGCCTAGAAGTAACAAATGCATGGACTAGTTTTTCTGCATCCGCTTGAGAAATGATGCGTCTGATTTTGGCATTCCATCCATCCATCCATCCATCCATCCATACGTTTTTAATGTTTTGTGAAGACCTGGGTCTTAAAAGTACCATAGGCAGTGTTTAGTTGGTTGGCGGTTGGCTTCACATTATTTTACTTACTTACAGGTGGCAGCAATGCACCAAGTAATGCACCAATGTACCCAAAATAATGCAGGTTTCAAAAAGTTCAAAATGAAATTGTCTTGTGTTGACATTGTCAGACCTCAAGATATACACAATGTGTTTTGGTGAGTAACAATGACTTAGAAAGAAAACTCCATGTGGTACCTTTAAGGGTCCACTATACAATTAGTAATTACAACTGAGTATTAGGTTTATAATCATTGATAAAAAGATTTCATGATTTCATCCAGTAAAGTTTTAACTTTTTCATTCCACATTGTGTCCAATCACAGGGGAGAAGCAGCTCTATCATCCAGGCTGGGGCCAGTTTAAGCTGCCGTTTCAGCCATTTCTAGTCTGAACCTGGATAAACGCCAAACAGCAGAGAGCATTAAAACTGTGATTATAATCAGAAACAAAGAACAGTGCAGTTCTTATTGCTGCTAACTCCATCTGCTGCCCTGTGGAGGGTGCAGACAGACTTGTACTTCCTGTGATACACATGACCTTCCAGTAAGGACCTTCACCAGAAGACAAAGACAAAATCCTCCTGCAACCTTATTTGTCAACATAAACAGAAACCCTCTACCCATCTCCTCACACCTTCTTATCATCTCCTTCCTCCCCGTCCTGGTCCTTCTTCCTGCGCCCTCGTCCTCCCTTCCTCTCACGGACCTTCTTGGGCTTCTTTCCCTTGTTGATGCACTTCTTGTAGATGCAGAATCCCATGCAGGCGACAAGGGCGAGGACCACAACCACAATGGCACCCACGGCCCACATGGGCACTGGAGATAGGAGCGAGAGGTTGGTACACTGGTGACATTGTGTGGCAACAGGGCTTTTATTCCTACTGATGTGAGTTAGACTTGTGAGGCTTTTTCTAAACGGTGTAAGATTGGTGTGATGTAAAAATCTTCTTCTGCCAGTTGTGATCCCCAAGTGTTTTCAGCCAACCTGACAACATGGCTATATGTTGGTCCAACACTTTGGTCCGGACTAAAATATCTCAACAACTATGAAATGTTTTGGTGATCTTTTAATCGGGTATCGCTATCAGGTCAAAATTGAAGTTTGCCCATTGCTTTAGTTTATGACTAGATACGTGCAAAAACTAACAATGTTCCTATCAGCCTTAGCAGTTTTGTGCTAATTAGCAAATGTTAGCATGCTCACATTCATTTTCATTGTGAGCATGTTAGCAAGCTCAGTAGAGCCTCACAGCATGGCTGTAGACTGAAATCTTGTAATTTGAGGCTCCAGAGTTGGTACGTTACATTGGGATGAGAAAAATCTATGTACCTAAAGAAAGAATTAAACTAAACTCATCCTAAACTATATTTTTAGCCATTTATTTTTTATTTGTTTTTCCTAGTTTGTAAAGCACATGGCATACAGGATCTCCATCTGTGCAGACTGAGAGTCTGAGGATGCTTTTAAAAATGATAATGAGGCAGGTGGTCCAAACAAAACAGAATACTTTTCACATTTATACTTTAACAGTCAAAATTTGTTTATATTTTCACAAAAGATTTCAAACTTTTCTTTTATTTTCTAATAATTTTGACAAATATTGTTTGATATTGTTTGAACTTTTATACTACCTCGTATATGTTAGGTAGTAGAAGAAATGTTACGATGAAGAAAGATGAGACTTACTCTTGAGTTTATGATCTTGAAGAGCAGAGGAGAGTCGTGAAGAGATGAGAATAAAGGACAGAATAAAGAAATGAAATGAAACATGAACACTGAAAATGAGATGACAGGATGGTCAGATGTTGATATGATATGACAATGTAAATAAACCTACAGATCATGGATCAATTGAACTGATTTGGGGTGTGTGTGTGTGTGTGTGTGTGTGTGTGTGCTCACTTGGCAGGTGTGTGAGCTCGTTGTAGAACTTGTTCTTCATGCTGGTGAACTGGTGGTTAGAGTGGTGTGAGGGGGGTGGAGGAGGTGGGGGCTCCCTCTCTTCCTCCTCGGCTGCCCTGCGGACCCGCACCCCCGTCATGTTGACCAATCGCATTGCTGCTCTGTAAAAAAAACAAAACAACTTAGAGTCGTTTATGTTTCTGTAGGCTTCATTGCTTTTGCAAACTGCAACACTCATTTTCATATTATTGTCACATCAAATCCAATCAAATCTTTTGATGCAGTGGGTTCTTACAGCCTTTCAGCTAAAACCAGTGGGTAAAAGCATCGGTATGAGAGTGGTGTGGTGGCACAAAATTGATTATACTGTCTATTAATTAATGAATAAATGTAAATGTATGAATAAAAAACATGCATCCAGAATTAAAAGTGTTAGCAGCATTTACATCACTGGCTGCTGCCAAATGAACACAGGAGTAAAAGCACAATATTCCTCTCAAATGTAGAAGGACTATGTATAAATACAGTCCTACTTTAGCTAACCACAACCCTTTTTTCCATCTCCAAGCCCACAGAGTTTCTATTAGTGTGATTAATGAGACACACTGTAAATGTACCTCAATAAGTTATGAATCAGGCTTGAACATGCAAATAGAAAGAATGAGTTTAAGAAGAGTTAAGAAGAAATACATCACTTTCTGGTCATTGTGGCATTCTCTTAAGGAGTTGTGTATCCTGTAGTTGTGTACACACATACACACACACTCACACACACAGGCCCCACCCTCGCCTCAGTCACTGTGCAGCAATGTAACAAGATTAATTGCCAAAGGTAATCCAAAAATCCCTCGGTTTAAACAAATTAAGGACAGTCTCCTCCCCTTCCTCCACCCGTCCTGCCATCGTCTCTCCTTCACTCCTCCCCTCTGTTGTTTCCCTTCTGTCACTAATCTTCCTGCACAACAGCTGAAATCGAGACTCACATCCGCACATACACTCCTGCACACACAGACGCACATACAGTACACATCATATTTCCATAATGAGATCAGATTTAGGTGGCGAGTTGTGTTACATTAACTCTTTTATCCCACAGGATTAAATAAGCAGAGGATTAGAGGGTTGGAACCTCAATGTGTCTGTGTGTGTGTTCACATAGATAGATGATTGCTTGATTTGATTGACTGATAGATAGATAGAATAACTGATTGATTTGTGGCAGAAGAAATCTGAGTTTAGTGATTTTAAAAGCAGACACTAATATGTTGCGTCTGTCATTTTCGCACTCTTTCCCTCTCGCTGCAATTCCAAATATTTCTATATGAGTTAAATCTGATCATTTTCAGTGATCAATAATTACTAGTATCTGCTGTTATCCCCCCAGAATTGGTCTCGTCTGAGTTGAAAAGATAATAAAAATGACTGTAGTTATATCAGAGGCGTATGACTGTTTATATAAGAGACGTATGACTGTAGTCAAATCAGAGGCGTATGACTGTAGTCATATCAAAAGGCGTATGACTGTAGTCAAATCAGAGGCGTATGACTGTAGTCATGTCAGAGGCGTATGACTGTAGTCAAATCAGAGGCGTATGACTGTAGTCATATCAGAGGCGTATGACTGTAGTCAAATCAAAAGGCGTATGACTGTAGTCATATCACAGGCGTATGACTGTAGTCAAATCAGAGACGTATGACTGTAGTTATATCAGAGGCGTATGACTGTAGTCATATCACAGGCGTATGACTGTAGTTATATCAGAGGCGTATGACTGTAGTCAAATCAGAGGCGTATGACTGTAGTTATATCAGAGGCGTATGACTGTAGTTATATCAGAGACACATGACTAGTCATGTCAGAGGCGTATGACTGTAGTCATATCAGAGGCGTATGACTGTAGTCATGTCAGAGGCGTATGACTGTAGTCATATCAGAGGCGTATGACTGTAGTCAAATCAGAGACGTATGACTGTAGTCAAATCAGAGGCGGATGACTGTAGTCAAATCAGAGGCGGATGACTGTAGTCAAATCAGAGGCGTATGACTGTAGTCAAATCAGAGACGTATGACTGTAGTTATATCAGAGGCGTATGACTGTTTATATAAGAGACGTATGACTGTAGTCAAATCAGAGGCGTATGACTGTAGTCATATCAAAAGGCGTATGACTGTAGTCAAATCAGAGGCGTATGACTGTGGTCATATCAGAGGCGTATGACTGTAGTCAAATCAAAAGGCGTATGACTGTAGTCATATCACAGGCGTATGACTGTAGTCAAATCAGAGACGTATGACTGTAGTTATATCAGAGGCGTATGACTGTAGTCATATCACAGGCGTATGACTGTAGTTATATCAGAGGCGTATGACTGTAGTCAAATCAGAGGCGTATGACTGTAGTCATATCAGAGGCGTATGACTGTAGTTATATCAGAGACATATGACTAGTCATGTCAGAGGCGTATGACTGTAGTCATATCAGAGGCGTATGACTGTAGTCATGTCAGAGGCGTATGACTGTAGTCATATCAGAGGCGTATGACTGTAGTCAAATCAGAGACGTATGACTGTAGTCAAATCAGAGGCGGATGACTGTAGTCAAATCAGAGGCGTATGACTGTAGTCAAATCAGAGACGTATGACTAGTCAAATCAGAGGCGTATGACTGTAGTCAAATCAGAGGTGTATGACTGTAGTTATATCAGAGGCGTATGACTGTAGTTATATCAGAGGCGTATGACTGTAGTCAAATCAAAAGGCGTATGACTGTAGTCAAATCAGAGGTGTATGACTGTAGTTATATCAGAGGCGTATGACTGTAGTCAAATCAAAAGGCGTATGACTGTAGTCATATCACAGGCGTATGACTGTAGTCAAATCAGAGACGTATGACTGTAGTTATATCAGAGGCGTATGACTGTAGTTATATCAGAGGCGTATGACTGTAGTCATGTCAGAGGCGTATGACTGTAGTCAAATCAGAGGCGTATGACTGTAGTTATATCAAAGACGTATGACTGTAGTCAAATCAAAGACGTATGACTGTAGTCATATCAGAGGCATATGACTGTAGCCGATTACTATTTGATTTCAAATAAAAGTCCAAAATCAGTGTAAGCCTCCAGCTTTCAGGTCTGGAGATAAAGAGGAGCAGAGAAGAGTGCAGCATGAACTCAGACAAAGGCTGAGGACATGCAGGGACAATTACAGGAAGAAGCTGGAGGCCAAACTACAACAGAACAGTGTGAGAGATGTGTGGACGGGGATGAAGCACATCACAGGGATGACAGGAAGAGACCGGCTGACAGCAGGGAGCCTAGAAAGAGCAAACCAATTCAACAGGTTTAGCTCACCTCCTATGAACCCTCAAACGTCCCCACCCCTCCACACACCCACACTGTCCCAAATGGCTCAACCCACCCGGCCTTCTCCTGTCCAGCACCTCTCCACCTGCTCATCCTCCTCCTCCTCATCTCCCACCTCCTCTACTGAAGACATCTGCAGCAACCCCTGCCCAATGGTGACTACAGGCCAGGTTAAGAGGCAGCTGGAACGATTACACCAGCGAAAGGCTGCAGGCATCACACCCAGGATCCTGAAGACCTGTCTGATGTGGTGGTCAGTGATACAGGAGCTCCACAGGGGACTGTGCTTTCTCCCTTCCTCTTCACCTTATACACCACTGACTTTCAATACAACTCTGAGTCATGTGACCTGCAGAAGTTTTCTGATGACTCAGCTGTTGTTGGGTGTATAAGGGAGGGAGAGGAGGGTGAGTACAGGACGCTGGTGGACAACTTTGTAGAGTGGTCTGAACAGAATCACCTGAGGCTGAATGTCAACAAGACCAGAGAGATGGTGATGGACTTCAGGAGGAAGAGGATGCCTTCATAGCCAGTACTGATCAGGGTGGAGGTGGTGGAGGAGGTGGAGGACTACAAATACCTGGGAGTGGTGATTGACAACAGACTGGACTGGAAATCTAACACAGAAGCTGTGTACAAGAAGGGGATGAGCAGACTCTATTTCCTGAGGAAGCTGAGATCCTTCAACGTGTGCAGCAAGATGTTGGAGATCTTCTACCAGTCTGTTGTTGCCAGTGTCGTCTTCTTTGCTGCTGTGTGTTGGGGTAGCAGCATCAGAGCCAGCGACACCAACAGACTTGATAAAATCATCAAGAAGGCTGGCTCTGTACTTGGTGTCCGGCTGGAGACGTTTGGTACTGTGGTGGAGAGGAGGATGCTGAATAAACTGTTTACCATCATGGACAATGATCAGCACCCTCTCCATCACACAGTGGACAGACAGCGGAGCACTTTCTCCCACAGACTGCTCTATCTATCTATCTATCTGTCTATCTATCTATCTATCTATCTATCTATCTGGTGGTATTGTAAGTACTTTGGATAAAAGCATCCACTGAATTCTGTGTCTTTCTGCAGTTTCTGTGTGTTGCATAATGATATTTTATCTGCAGTTCAGAACACCCCAAAAACCAGGATGATGACCAAAGTTGTTATCTGGGTCGCAGCAGATTTAGGAGGGACTGCTGCCAAAACTGTGCATCAGTGAGTCAGAAACCTGTTCAGTTTGATGCAGGAATATGTATCTCTGTGATCTCAGAGATTTCAGGTTGGTCACAGCGAACTCTTCAACAAACAGTGATCCATTTTGTCTCCTGGGTCATAGTTTGGGAAACCAAAAATTAGAGAAGCAAAACTCACATCAGAGTAATAACAAGTCATTGTGTGGCAACGTAATGGCACAGTAAGCAGGGAGGAAAGGTTCAGTACGAGCCTTATTTCACACGATTTCTTATTACAAAATGTGTATAAAATGATAAACTCTGTGTGTGTGTGTGTGTGTGTGTGTGTGTGTGTGTGTGTGTGTGTGTGTGTGTGTACAGGATAGTGACGGGAGAAGTCCACAAGTCAGAGCTTTCAATCGCATCTATATAAATAAAATTTGATTGATTGATTGATTGATCTCATGGTTTTCATCCAGTATATCACTGATACACCGTAGAGTGCAAAACCAAAATGTCATTCCTACAACAAGCTTGACAGTGGCCATAAATATGGATCCAAGTCAATATTTCTAACAGATTTGTTATCTTAATCAGGCACAAACAACATTTTTATGGTCTATTTTTAATCATGTTTTTTAAATATAAGTTCATTTTCATAGAGCTGAAATAATTAGTCAACTGAAGCAAAATGCCAAAAAGCTTCTCAGATGTGAATATTTGCAGGTTTTCTTGGTCCTCTGTGATAGTAATGAAATATGGGCCAAAAATCCTAATTACTTTCTGGTTTGCTGAATAAGAGTTTTTATTTAAAGCTCTCTGCTCTGATCTCCCTGCAGACAGATTGGAGGTGAACAGCCGGCGGTGGGATTTTGTCAGTCTGAAAGCTCACAAGCTCTGAACTGAACCTGAGGCTGCATTAAGCTTCGGACACTCTGCCTGACTGGTACTGTCCTGTACCTGACTGTTTTACATTTGTTTGACATATCAAGCAAAATCATCATATGTTTAGCAGTGTGACGGAGAAAAGGAGCAATACACTAATCACAATAAAGGAGAGAAACATTAAATCTAAGCAACATTAGAGTCAATATAAATATAACATTGCAGCAATATTCCTGTGAGGATTTACAGCGGTTGTATTATGACTTATGATTTTGAAGATGCTGTCATTGCTTCTGCAGAGGTGAAACAAACTGACAGGGGAGAGATAATGCTACACTGACTATCATATTAGGTTAAAGAAATATGTAGACATTAGGTAAAATATGAATATGAAGCTACTCCTGACAGCCAGTTAGTTTAGCATAAAGACTAAAAGCAGGGAAACAGTTAGCCTGACTCGAAAAGTGACTAATTAACACGTTATTTATGTTTTTAAGAGCAACAGTGTAAAAATGACACTTTGTGATATTATGCATCACAAGATATATCTATTGTACATAGATAAGGTTAGAAATTTGAAGGGCATAAAACATAAAGTTAAAAACATAACACCATTTTTGACAGATATTCATTCATTCATTTTGAAAATCAATCTTTCATTTCTGGTCTTGCTGATTTCAGCATCACTTCTACCCCTGTGATGTTTGCTTTTTTAATCCCTCTTTTCTAATTAAATATCATGGTGCCTGTGGTGAGCTGTGTAGCTACTGTTCATCCTATTCTGTTCATCCTCCCAACATCCACACATCAACAAGATTAACAGTTTATAATGCACAATGTCAGAAACTTCATATAGGCTGCAGAGGTAAACATTTCACATCAACGCAAACACTGACACAAATAGACACTGACGCTGCATTAGCCTCCTGTAATCCACTTAAACTAATCTTTGCCCGTTTTAGAAAACACCCCCTATTGTGCATAAAACCTAAATGTTTCTTTCATGCAAAAACTTCATTAGTGAAATGCATTAATCCAAAGATGGAGAGTGCCTTTTGTGCCATTTGAAGCATGGAAACTCTAATAAATTAACATTAACCTTGTGGTCCCTGTGACCACAGCTGCGTGTTAAGGGATTTGAAAAAGTATCCAGGTACATGCAGGAAGTCAGAGGACGCAGTTGAAATGAGTCATTAATGCATTTACACCTACAATCACATTTTCATGATCAGTCACTGAAGACTTTTGACTGTTTGCCTGAGAAAAATAGAAATTCAAGATGATAACTAATTCTTAAAATAAAATATGCAAAATAAAAGTGAAAGCAGCATATAACTCACCCTGTTCAGTATCAGTGCTTCTTGCTTCCCTGGTTTTATCACTATTTTGCGTCCAAATGTTTTCTAGTCAAATCCTCCACTGACTGAAGAGAAGTCGTTACGCACAACTCTGTCTGCCCCCCCCCCCCCCCCTCCCCCAACTGTGTTAATCTCCACAATATCCCTCACTGCCAACTACTTACTGTCCACCTACACTGCAGTCAATCCGTAAGAGCCAAATCATTGAACACTTTGAATGTGAATCATATTTCTCCCAAGACAAATTCCTGCTGTATTCTTGATTAGAACTAATGTTTGAAATGACAGCATTTATAATCCATGAATACACCAGGGTCATTTTACGTCCCACCCATCAAATCTTGAATAAAACATGTAGTTTCTGAGTAAATGTACTTGTCCTGAGACCAAATCTAAAAAACTAAGAGAAAAGAATGCTTGAAAGGAGTTTTAACAATACTAAGTAAGTCTGGAGTAGCCCCCCTAAAATGCCATTTTCCCTTGTCCCACCCCCCTAATGGCCAAATTGAATCTCAAATAAAACCGTTAAAATGAAATTGAAATTTATTTTTTTGGTATTATTTGTTTCATTGCTGTCTCTTCTACATGTTTAAATAAACATAATGTTTTAAATAATAATAATAATTCATAAAACGTGTGTCCCACAACACGCACACAACCCTGTTACCATAACCTTTTTAGCGTGGTAGAAGAAGAAGAAAGCAGTGAGTAACATGATACCCTGGATATGACATCATCAAACAGATAGAGCAAAGGTGTGTCCTCTCTGGTGCAACCCTGTTATGTATATGATCAGAAACAAAAATTCATTACATATTTACATAAGTACGTTTGTCCTCCTGTAACAGTAACAGCTAGATGAACAGCTAGCTTCTATTCCTGAGAAAAAGGTAACATCAGTATAGATTATAGATTTGCAACCCTGTTACTGTGATTACATTAACATGGTTGGACCTCCACGTTACTCAGACTTTAACAGCTATTATTTGTAATTCAGTTCAACAATTTACATTATCTGAGATATAATTTAGTTACTCTACGTATTGTAAACACATTTCTGAATTTACAGTGAATTGTTCCTTTTATTTTCTAATGGTAGGCCATTATGGGTTATGGTTATGGTTCTGGTTAGGGTTAGCCATCACATGTTTTAAGATGGGTTTCACAAGGGGAACCTGGAATTACTTTGAAGCCAATCATGGCAAAGGAGCCCCAGATGGCACACTGAAGAGGAGGGCTGACAGGCATGGCAGCCAAGGAGTTAATATTCCCACGGCAATGTCCCTTTACCCAGCTCTGAATGATGGTCAGTCAACGGTGAACTTGTTTTACATCCAGGAGCAAGATGTAGATGATGCAGTGAAGGAAATGCCAGCTGACCTTCCAGCGGTACCATCCACAATGAGTCTTCACTTCACTGTTTCTCCATGACTCTTATTTAGTTAAAGCACTTTGAACTAGCTTGCGTATAACTGATCTTGCCTTCCCAGGTGATTACTCTTTCACCTGGAAAAATACTCTACTGCGACATCAGCGGCGTGTGTTCTGCAAAGGGGAATCAGGAATGTAATTACCAGAAAACTAAAAGCTTTAATTCTACAGATGGCCACACAGACCTAACACACAGCACACCAGAAGAAGAGCAGTGGCATACTCCAGAGGTTGTGGGTAAATGGTGTGCCCTGCTGCATGGGGGCCACATCTACCCAGGGACCATCCAAGAGGTGAATCAGACCCACTGCCAGGTGAAATGTATGCACAGAGTCGGGGAAACCGCTTTTTCTGGCCGTTGAGGGAGGATGTCCATTGGTATCCCTTTGAGGATTATTATACTAACCTTTATTTAACCAGATAAAAACCCATTGAGATCAAGACCTCTTTTACAAGGGTGACCTGGCCAAGAAAGGCAGCGGCACACGTCATACTGCTGACCATCATTCCACCGCCACATAATGTTACCTCACACCACCTGGCCTTTGCAGAAGACCAACGAAACACTGGTCAGCCATGAAGAGTAAAGTAATATTAGAAGACCGATGTTCTAAAGCAGATGACAAGGTTTTAGCTAAGTGTTAAGTAAAGTGTTAAATGAAATGTTTTAACTCACTGTTAGTATGTTGATAGGCTACGGCAGCCAGCCATCAAAGGTTTAAAAGCAATGTTCTGAACCAAAGGGCAAGTTTATTGTTTCTTCCATTTTGGGGTGTTATTTGAGGAAAAGTGCAACAGAAGGTATTAAAAGTTATTCAAACAATGCTTTAGTGTCTTGGGCATTTATTTGTCACTTTTATATGATGATCTTTCGTTTTGTTTTCTTCCGCTTATCCGTGGTCGGGTCGCGGGGGCAGCAGCTTCAGCAGGGAAGCCCAGACTTCCCTCTCCCAGCCACTTCTGCTAGAGCCAGCTTCTGCAACCGGGGTCGGACCGCCAGGGTCCCCGTCTCCGACTGCCGCCCATCTCTCTTCGCACCGTTCCCCCCCTGAGACCCCTCCCATGGGTGGTGGGCCCATGGGAGGGGGGTACAGCACCTGGTATTGCTAAATTACTTTCTCAGCTCAAAAGGGTTTCACTCATTTTACTTAAAAGAGTTTGCAATCATATACAATATGTGTAAAGTAAATATTGTACAATAAATAGTGAAATTGTTAAAGTGAAACATGCTATTATTGAAAAGTTGGGTGAGACAGATTTCTAAAGTTGTTCAAATTAATTTAAATCAAGTCATATGTGATAAATGTTTATAAATATAATATATGTTAGTTTATTTACTTAATGGAAAAGGAATATTTCAGAAATGAATAATGTACTTCTTTCAGGTTGCTCAGTGTTGGTAACAGGGTTGCACCAGGTATTGTAAACACCAAATAAATCATAATAAAAATTGAACTATTGATTAGTAAGCTGAGCTAATCAAGTCTGAGTTTATTACCTATTATTGATAAATATGTAGCAGAAAATCACAAAAGTGAAGGATTTTTTCAAGAATTTTGAAGCCCAAATGTCCTCCAATTCTGGAATAAAAACATGAGTCCCAAAACGTTTGTGAATTACAAAACTATTTCTGAGTGGAGCAAGTAGAAGTTTCTACAGACAGCTCGTTTTACTTGCAGCTTTTGTAATTTGACTGTTTCAGTGTAGTTTAGTTGCTTTGCAGGCTTCAGCTTCAACACCCTGGACAGCAACCAACCAGAGCCGTCCATCGTAGGTAACCTTCACACACACACACACTTCATATCAGTAAAGGCAGCACTGTCTATCACTAGTATGGACGTACAAATATAGCAGAAAACAGATCCGTCCTGTATGAAAGACCACAGCTATCTGTACAGTATCTGTTTCACAGTAAATAGTGCAAGAAGTTTTTGATTTGTTTAAGTTTAACATGGAAACTACACTAAATTTAGTATTTAACACCATATTCTGACAGCAGTAGACATACTCCAGTCAGTTATACAGCCATATGCCATTATAATAAAACAGGACTGTCACCCTGCTGATACCATTTTGTCCTCCGGAGGTCCCCACAGAGCAGAGCCCAGACTAAACAGCAGCTTGGTGTTGTCACCCTGTGAAGCTTCCTGTTTGGTATTGCATGTGAAATGAGTTTTGACTTTAATGATTGTATGCGTTATAGCAGACACTGCTCATGGTTGAATTTTAAAGGGACAATAGGTGTACAAGGCTTGAAGCAAGCTTTTAGGTACATATGACGATAGATGCAGACACCAGCTCAAAAGGTTTATTCAGATCACATCAGAAACATTTAATCAGTCTTGAAAAGCATCATCCATCCTTTGACATTTAAGAATTGCAACACCAAAACATGGAGAACTCATCATGGCACTTTATAGGTTAAAGCAGATTAGATCAGTGTAATATGCAGTTAGGGCCTCCGTCTTAACATATGGACTCAAGGCTTCAAAATGCTGGGGATGCGTTTAGCTCTTGCCCCCCAGGGTGTGCTTGTCAAACAGGTACTCTGCCATCTTATTGTTTTGGGCATCCATGCGGCTAAGGTTGGTGATGTGGTCACCCAGCTTCTTGATGGCCTCCACCTGCTCATTCAGGTAATGACTTTCCAGGAAGTCACAGAGCTGAGGACAGGATGAGGGAACAGTCAGTTACATTAAGACAGTTTACCAAGAATTAAGAAGCATTGTCAGACTGGACACTTCCTTCAGTACCGTCTCAGCATTAGTAGACTTCATTAAAAAACAACACTTACATGAGGGTCGACATGCTCAGAGGCCAGTTTGTGCAGGTCCAGTAGAGCCTGGTTAACATTCTTCTCCAGCTGCAGAGCACACTGCATGGCCTCCAGCCCGGACCCCCACTCGTCACGCTCTGGTTTCTGCACAAGAGAATTTAAATAGAAAAACCCACATTACACCTGGTATAAACAGGGTACAGTGATCTGAGTCAGCAGCACTACTGCTGCCCGTCACCCTCAGTTACTGAGCATATAACAGTAATCAACATGTTGGTATATTTAATACTGAACTTTGGACCAACTCTGTACAGAAAAGTACAGCTCAAGGGTCAAAACATTAGAGCTGACCGCAAATGGGAGCGACCGAGTGTCACTGCGTGTTACGCCTAGTTTATCAGTATTAGAAATACTGGTGTCACGGCAGGCACAGCTGTCTCTACAAACCTTGATGTCCTGGAAGAAGATGCGTCCCCCTCTCTTGTTTTGGAAAGACAGCAGCTTCTCAGCGTGCTCCCTCTCCTCGTCACTGTTCTCCTTGAAGAAATGGGAGAAGCCTGGAAGGGCCACGTCGTCTCTGGAGAAGTAGAAAGCCTGGATGATAACAGGGAGGAAGTCACCAGATAAACAGTTATTAGGGAGGCATCACCCATGTATTATTTATCAAAATAAAAAACCACAGGTGACAAACAGTAGTTATGCAGCCAGACAGTGAGTCATGACTTTAGGTAGTCTGTCTGTGTTGAATTACGACACTTTAAAACAAACAGCAAGCTAAGCATGACTCAGCATTTTCTAATCAGTAGAGTGGGTGGAGAAACACTGCAAGCTGCGATAACAGGAGCAGTAACTCCTACTGACTGCATTCAATAAAACACTTCATTATAAGCTGCAGTTAGTATTTGTCCTTTCTGTCAGACGGTGTGAGCAGCTAGTAAACTACCCTGACATGTTTACCGTCATGTTTAACGCCATGTTTAACGCCATGTACACAGCCATGTACACAGCCATGTTTAACAGCCATGATTAACAGCCATGATTAACGTCATGTTTAACAGCCATGTTTAACGCCATGTTTAACGCCATGTTTAACGCCATGTATACCGCCATGTTTACCGTCATGTTTACCGTCATGTTTACAGCCATGTTTACCGACATGTTTACAGCCATGTTCACTCACCATCGAGGTGTAGGTGTAGGAGGCGAACAGCTCCATGTTCACCATCCTGTTGATGGCGGCCTCGCTGTCACGGTGGTAGTTCTGACGCACTTGAGACTCCATTTTGGCTGGCGGCTTTTCTGGTGCTTTTTCTTAACAAAACGGTACAAAAATAGAGCTTTAGGTCGATTTTCTTCTGTAGTGTTTGAGTAGAAACGCAGACTGGTTGAACTATGAAACGGGATGAAGGAAGAAGTTCCGTTCAATCACTGTTGAAGCAAGAACTCCTTGTACGTCTCTTCCCTGGTGTGAAATGGAGACGCCGCAGTCTCTGTATTTATACCCTCCGTAGACCTCGTGACAAGCGAAGTACAGTTCGGCCAATCACTGAGCTCAGGTGGCACGTGACAGTAAACGGTGATAAATGATGATGATGATGATGCTTTTTTTCTGCTGACTCATGGGTTTAGGGTCCTTTCGTGACTTGCACTTTTTGTTGTATCTTAACTGAAATCCAACAGAAAAGTGATTTTAGTGTATATGGAGAGTTGTGAAGTTGTTTTAATCCCTTTTATTTGCATATATAAAAACCTCCTGAATACAAACAAAATAAGAGTTTATTATAATTATGAGTAAGTCAACTTTGCATGCACTAAAACAATCTAAGAACTAAGATAGCTGAAGTGTAGGCTACCTACATACAGCCACTAAAAGTTTTTACTTCATAAATACACCACATGACCTCTACAAACTGCTGATAACGTGTTCTCAGCCAAGGTGGTCTTCATTGTCTCAGAGGGCTTTACAATCTGTACAGGGAGTGACACCCTCTGTCCTTAGACCCTCGATTAGTGAGGAAAAACTTGCCCACCAAAAAACCTTTTAACAGGGAAAAAGGTGGAAGAAACCTCAGGAAGAGCCACAGAGGAGGGATCCCTCTCCCAGGACGGACAGACGTGCAATGATGTCACATGTACAGAACAATCAACACACACATATTGTACACTCACAATGAATAATAATGAATTACAATAGATGATAAGAATAGGTTACAATGAATGATGAATTATTACAGTAACAGTGGAACTTGTGATAAAGATACAGAAGCACAGCAGCAAATCATTACATAACTATAAACTGTAATGGGGATATGGTAACAATGATGACGGTGACAACACATGCAGTAGACGCCACGCAGGACCACAGCAGCAGACACAGTCCACAAGAACCTGCTGGACGAGAGAGCACAGAAACTCCGGGGAAGAAGTTTAGTTAGTAACATGATTGATAGATAGATAGATAGATGGATGGATGGATGGATGGATGGATGGATGGATGGATGGATGGATGGATGGATGGATGGATGGATGGATGGATAGATGGATAGATGGATAGATGGATAGATAGATAGATAGATAGATAGATAGATAGATAGATAGATAGATAGATAGCTGAAAGCTCTGGCTCCCAATCTACTTTTAGACACTATAGGAACCACAAGGAACCCACCATCCTGGGAGCGCAGTGTTCTAGTGGGGTGGTAAGGTACTATGAGCTCTTTTAGATATGATGGTGCCTGACCATGAAGAGCTTTGTAAGTTAGTAGAAGAATTTTAAATTCTATTCTAGATTTAACGGGTAGCCAGTGCAAGGAAGCCAAAATGGGAGAGATGTGATCTCTGATTTTGGTTCCTGTCAGAACACGTGCAGCAGCATTCTGAATCAGCTGCAAACTCTTAAGAGACTTATTAGAGCAGCCTGATAGCAAAGAGTTACAATAGTCCAGCCTAGAAGTAACAAATGCATGGACTAGTTTTTCTGCATCCACTTGAGAAATGATGCGTCTGATTTTGGCAATGTTACGCAAGTGGAAGAATGCAGTCCTCGAAAGTTGTTTTATATAGTTATTAAAGGACAAATCCTGATCAAAGACAACTCCAAGATTTTTTACGGTGGAGCTGGTGGCCAGGGTGATCCCGTCTAAGGCTAAATCTCTGGAATGATTGTTTCTAAGGTGTTTGGGTCCTATTACGAGAACTTCAGTTTTATCTGAATTTAGCATCAGAAAATTGTGGGTCATCCAATTTTTTATGTCCTTAATGCATGCTTGAAGTCTAGTCAAGTGATTGGTTTCATCAGGCTTGATCGATAAATATAATTGGGTGTCGTCAGCATAACAGTGAAAGTTAATTGTGTGATAATAATAATGTTCCCTAGAGGAAGCATATATAAACTGAATAGAAGTGGCCCTAATACAGAACCTTATGGGACTCCATGAGAAACTTGCATGGTTTGCATGGAGGATTCATCATTAACATGAACAAACTGAGATCGGTCTAAGAAATATGACTTAAACCAGCCTAGGGCGGTTCCTTTAATGCCAGGAATGTAAAAAGCCCACCATTACTGAAACCACACGGGGACCAATAAATAACTATATTTATATTTCATTAACGTTGTGCTACAGGAAGAAGTATGAATGCAACAGGACTGCCAGAGCTAAGTGTGTAACTCTAACTGGAAACAGGTCATTTAAGGCCAACAACTACAGTTTCGCAATGTGTTACTCTGGATAAAGCCGTCCGAGACAAATGTATTTTGTGATTTTGGGCTTTACAAATAAAATTTGATTTGATTTGATAAATGCTTGCATATAAGTTTTATATATACAATATAGAAAAGTGTTTGACGCTTGCAGGACTTCTTTTAATGTGTGTGACCTGCCACCATTTAAACTGCACTGCTACATTGCAGCCGTCTGTCTCTATACCTGGTTGAATTATCTATATGTTTCCATATGTTGGCATAAGAAACACATGACTATGCTCTTTCTACCATTGCATTATTCTGGTTAAGCTCTAGTATTGCTCTCATATATCAGGGTTCAATGGGCATAGGAAAATGTTAATAAAACACTTTATCACTGCTGGACAGATCCAGATATTAACAGGTGACTAATCAGTTCTATGAAAGAGGACGTGTAGGTTTTATATCCACTATGAGAGCACTTTGTTCCTTGATCTACTTTAAATCACCTAAACTGCTTAAAAAGTGAATCAGCAGCTTTGTCTCTGCTAGCCTCGCTTTTTGCTGTGTCACTGTTAATTATTAGTCACTCCTGTACAAAATCATATGCGGCTAAATGAAGGATTGTGCTGCGTCATTGTTGTGACTCAGCATTTCAGTGTTAACAACATCCTTCCTGTCTTGTGACCGAGTCAGTGGATGTTTACCTCAGTCCAGTGTCCTGCTGGCTGGAACCAGTTCAGAAAGGCAAAAGAAAGAACATGAAAGTGAAAAATAGGAAGCGACAGCTGAACTGGATTTAACCAAAGTGTGTTCAATCCCAAAACTGTTTCAGTGTGTATTAGTTCGTGTGACTATCAACAAAATGTGCCAGGTTGAAATTAATCCAAATAACATAAAGAACATGAAATGAGTGACTGACTTTAATGAAAAATATTAAACTTTGCCAAAAAGTGTCAGTTCTACAGGATAAAAGACTTACTATATTACACTATATTGACAGTGAAATGACGCAGACTTACTGTATTTTATTTGTCATACAACAATAGAAGAAATGCAATGAGACAATTAATAGTTAATAACATTTGTTTGCTCTGAGGTATGAATGTGTAATTACCAAGAGGATGGCGTTTGGTTCATTCAATTTCTCTGGATAAATTAAAGTAAATTATAATACAGAAACACATTTAAAATGTACTTTTTTAATGAAGGCTTTTAGACAGTGAAACTGGAAACACACATTTCACAAACAAACTAGACATACATACATATGTATGTATACACACACACACACACACACACACACACACACACACACATATGTATGCATGTATGTATGCATGTGTGTATGTATGTATGTATGCATGTATGTATGCATGTGTGTATGCATGTGTGTATGTATGCATGTACGTATGCATGTGTGTATGCATGTGTGTATGTATGCATGTACGTATGCATGTGTGTATGCATGTATGTATGCATGTATGTATGCATGCATGTATGTATGCGTGTATGTATGCGTGTATGTATGCATGTACGTATGCATGTACGTATGCATGTGTGTATGCATGTGTGCATGTATGTATGCATGTATGTATGCATGTATGTATGCATGTGTGTGTGTATGTATGTATGTATGTATGTATGTATGTCTAGTTTGTTTCCACATTTGTGCATCTTTTAATTTGGATTGCATAAAGAATGTTCCTGTTGCACATAATAAAAAATATGCATCAGCGACACATTTTTCTACCACGTTAACAACAAAAACACATTTGAATACATTAGCACTGATGCTAACATATAACCTTCAACAAAGTATGTTTAGGTTTTTAGTAAAGATCTGTTCCAAGTGCTTTATGTATAATACATTTAATCTCTTGTTTTCTCAGTCCTCATAACCAAATCTCTGTTGTTTGACCTGCGGCCTACACGTCTTTTAGTTACTGATCACACCTTTGTGAATTATTTTGTTGTTACTTTATCATTATATTGTTTTGTTCATTTTTATTGACTTGACTCTAATTTTCTATTTTTAAGATATAAGGTGCAGCAAGAAATATTTAACTCAAACAAACTTGTCTTTGCACTAAAGTGTATGCTTGCATAGCTGCTGTCTGAGGATTCGTCTTACATAGATGATTTTATTCTAATCAATAATACTCTTGGAATATATCGCTCAACCATCCACAAAAATCCTCTGTGGGATGAGTGTGGCAGTAGTTGCATGTACTAACTCATGATTTTCCGTGTTTCTGACTGTGGTCACAGTTAATCTTTGTATCCTTCCTTTCAAACCTTCATCCATCTTTTTATGCGGTAGGAATCCACATGCTCTTCCACTGGACGGCATTTCTCCATGTCTCTTCCAGGAGCGAGGGATGAGTCCAGTCCCTCCCTTCATCTTTCTCCTCGTCCTTTTGGCAAAACAGACGCAGGGTTTTCAGAGGGCTGGTGCAGGTGTACTGCAGGTATTGACAGCCCTACAGCAGGAAACATGGAGCAAGAGACAAAACGATTTGTGGTAAGGCTGGGTGAGTGGATCATTGTATATCATCATCACTAATACATAAAAAGATATTGCAATGATACAATTGTGAACAAGCCAATTTTAGTTATAATGCTTCTGAGACGAAGGCCTCGGGTCTCTGTTAGAGGACGCTGCTGTCAGCACTGGTGCTGGTGTTTAGTCCTCACCTCAGTACTGCCCCAGTACCAGATGGCCTTGATGACGCTGTGAGTAGCCAGAGCCGCTGTCAGCTGATCTCTGCTTCCTGTAACGATGTTCACCAAACCTGCCGGCAGGTCCGAAGCCTGGAGCACCTGAGGAGGAGGAGGAGGAGGAGAAGGAGGAGAAGGAGGAGGAGGAGCTTTAAAGCCACAATGCAGTGTACACACATGCAGACATACTAATACAGCCTGGCGGTGAAAACAAAAGTTCACAAATGATACTTAAGTCCTTTTCCGACATGGAAATCTATAATATTTTTGGCTTTATCCAGATGTTAAAGTGAAGGCTCTTTGCCCCTCAGCTGACTTTTACATTAATGTAATGTCTTTATTCAGACGTGACAGGACATTTACGGATGTTTAGCATCTGGTTTGCATGAGGAAGTGGTGTCAATGCTGGAAAACAGCGGTGAGGTGAACATTTTAGCCTCAATCCATGACCCTTGTGAGCACGAGGGACGCCCGCCTCTCTCTACAGCAGTGCTTTTTAACCTTTCTCATATCAAGAACCACCAAATTGATACACATTAGGTCACAGACCCTGATTTTTGCTTTCGGGAGCTCCATCTGAAAACTTTTAGTTGTTAGATATGATTAAGTCCAAAATTCTATAGTTGTCAACTATAGCTTAGGAAATAACTGCAGAGGAAGTGAAACCTATGATCAGAACAGGCCTATGACTCTTACTCACAGTGGACTCACGTCTATTCCTCATTTCTATTCCCTGGTTGAGAACCACAGTTAGTGAATCCCAAATTCATTTTCAAGTGAAAAACCTCCCTAACAATGTAAAAATCATCTTATTCACAGTGTTTCATAGTTCATCAAACTGAGTTTATTTTCTTGGAGCATCAAACATGTTAATTAGTTAATCAGGTGAACAAGACACCTTCAGTTTCCATCTGTGCAGACTTTATGTTTACATGACAGCATTCAATTTAGAAGTAATGCTGACATGACAACCGACATGTTCAATTACCATCAGGTTTATGTAACAACGCGAATGTCTGAAAGGGGTTTAAGTGTGGTTGCACTGAATACAAAAACCTTTAGGCAGCTGATATTAACTCTGAATAAAAACAACAACAACAACAACAACAACAACACAGCCCTCTCGTTCATTTGAAGTAAGCACCAACGCAAAGGGCTCCGGCCAGATTCAACTTTTGCCTGACACGTTGCTGAACTGGCCAATCAAATATGTGCAAGCACACATCCTGTAGCAATCTACGAGGGATGTTTAAAGATACTGATTTACTCATAATATAATAAACCTTCAGACTTATGGATCTAATACTCCAACTGTACTTCCTGGATTGTATTTTATGCCCCTCCCCCACCAACACCGTCCTTGGATTACAACTATTTTCAACCGGAAAGCCTGTTTACAGGTGCCGATGCTACTCCCACTCCTCCTCAACCAACCTGCTGTTTTACACCTTACCTGGATGAATGCCAGGGCTGGTAGTGGATGCTTCTGACTGGGAACCATGACGACAGCGTTGCCAGTGGCAATGGCTGCACCAATAAGTGTTACCATGGAGAGGAGGGGATTCCTGTCGGGGAGGACGACCCCCACCACACCCAGGCCTTCAGGGAAGGAGAGAGCAGAGCCAGACTGTGGCACATGCTGAGCCAGAGAGACAACGTGAGTTCAAAGATTAGTAGATGCTACCAATCTGTCTGAAAGTCGTTTCATTTCTATATTGACAAAATAAATAAGTTTGTATGACATAAAAAGTCTCACCAGAATTCCTCCTTGGACTTTGTCACAGTACGCCACCCAATCACTGAGCCGGGCAATGCTGAGCTCTACCTCCCCGTCAGCCTCTTCCAACGAGAGACCAGTCTGGACATTGATGGATGCAGCCACGTCATGCTTTTTTGCCTCCAGGCCCTTGGCCAGAGAGTAGAGGGACTGAGCACGAGCAGATGGACTCTTTTTCATCCAGCTAGAAAGGGATGTTATTAAAATGATTAGAAATACGACTCTGTTTTACCTAAACTTAAATGTCATTATTCTGGTTAAGATCTAGAAAAGGGGGATGCAGGAAAAGCAGCATGGAGTGCAGTGATTTATTGGATTTCAGTGTAATCAAACTCTGTTGATTTACTGTGTATGACTTGTCTTAGTATGTGTCTTGTTATCAGCACACAGCTTCATGCTGGACTTTGACTGGTAATAAACATACATAGCTCACTGCTGACTACCTGGCTTGTCTCGTGTGTGTCCAGGTCTCTGAAAGCCTTTATAGAGGCGCCACATTTCACCTCCTTTCTTTTTTTTCACAGATTTGAGGTTATGTTCAGGATTTTAACTTTGATAAGGAGAGTGTTTCAACCAACAGTTCTTACTGCTGATCAAAATCAGTCAACACACCACACTGATGGACTGTAGTTTGTATTTCATATTTGTAACAAATTATTTTACATAACTTCTTAGAAATCTAAAAAAATGACACTTTTTGTCAAACAATAAAACATGAAAACGTCTGTTTTCAACAGCAATGTATATTTGTATTAATAGTTTTCTGGCTGAACTTGAGTATTTGTCTTTGTGTGGCAAAACCCTCACCCAGGCTGGACTTTGATCGCAGCCTCCACTGCATTACGGACATCTTTCCGGCCTCCATCTGGACAATAGGCTATGATGCTGCCCCCCGGTGACTGCACCGCCACACTGCAGCCAGACTCTGCTTTACATGCCTTACCGCCCACAAACTGCAGATAGGGCTTAGGAGCGCTGAGGGGACAGGAGGCAGGAATGGAAAGGTGTGAGTGATGCATACATTTGTGTAAGAAAGCAGAGAATATCATCTCCTTAACCATGTGTTATATTATCCTTTTACTACAATACTGGACTTATTTTTAAAATGTGCTTACTATACAGTTATGATGTTCAAGAGAGTATTACAAATACATACCTGGTAGAGTCTGAACCATCAGGAATGATAGCTGGAGGCGCTGATGTTCCAAACTTGGTGTAGTCCAAAGGGACAGGCGAGGAGCGAGGAAGAGGAGGAGAGGAAGAAGAGGACGGGCGCAGAAACTGGTACAGACCCTGGATAGAAGAGAAGAGGTCGACATACAGTTTGATCCCTGCAGTAGATAATGTCAATGTCCAACACTGACTAAATGTAGTAAAAGTTAAAAAAAAAAAATATATATATATATATATATATATATATATATATATAACAGAATACATGAATTACTAATGCTGTTAATATGTTACATACCTTTACTTTACAAAGTCAATTAATAAAATAAATTAAATTCATTGATTCATCTTTTACTACTAGCTCATCTTCCTGTGTTTCAGTTTTAACACACTTTTAACTGTTTACCTAGCCGCCACTTTCCCCAAGCATTTCCCATTTTATTATAAAGCACTTAACTGAAAACAAGCTGGATAAATACACTGAGCACTGGCTTGTTCAGCTATTTAACCCCAGTTCACATAACGTTAATCTGAGCTGCGTACTGCTATAGCATCACTGTGTTACTTTGGAAGTTCACAGAAGAAGAGCTTCCATCTTCATCTTTATGTGCATTGTGTGAGAAACTACTGAAGCCAACCTCCTGTCCTCCGTCGGTGCAGGTGCCGCTGTCTTTGTGACCAGAGATGGGCAGACAGGGGTCAGACACAGAGTGGGAATTCACCCACACTGAGCCGACTGACAGACTGCAGAGAGAGGAAGGAGGAGGAGATGAGGAAAAAAGGAGAGAAGTATTACAGTAGTACATTCACAATTCAGTTTAAGTCTTTGAGCTACCCGTAAATTATTGACAATATCAGGACTGTTCATGTTGCCTGTAAAGACGATGCAAGAGAAAAGGGAAAGAAACTTATGGATTAGAGAAGAAAGAAAAGGAGACGTAGGAAGATAAAAAAAGAACTTGTGAATTGTGGTGATTTTAAAGAAGATGTGCAAACCAGATGAACCAGAAGGAACAAAGAGGCAGAAAATAAAGGCGGATGACAACAAATAAAAAAAAGAGAAAAACAGGAAGATGAAAAGAAGAAATGTATGAGTGTGTGAATGCATCTAGCTACCTTTTAGCCGTCTCCAGAGCCAGGGTGAGGTCTTCAGTCCAAATGGAGGCTGCCTGTCCATGAGGACTGTGGTTCCCTGTACAGAACAGAGCCTGTCACTACAGTCTATTATTACTAATGGATTTCATTGAACAGAGAAGCCACAGTTAACAGAAAAGAAATAAAAACCTTCACTCATGCATCCACAGAGGGCTCTTACCCAGGGTCACTGCCTCTGTGTTGCTTCTGAAGGTCATGAGAGGCAGCAGTGGTCCAGCAGAGGGGGTGACCACACATGAAGAGGAGGGGGCCGCTCCACAGAACACTGTAGGAGGGTACTGGCTGCCTGAAGGGGGGGCAGCACAGGACTGAACCAACTGAGGACAGACAGAGATAGGAAGCAATCCACACACCTGTAAGTTACAGCTTCTCAAATATGAAGCACGGCGTAATAATCTTTACGTTTTATATATTATAATGTCAAGACTGTTTGATGGGTGGGTTGAAGAGTTACAACACTGACATTAAGACAGCACCAAAGACTAAACAAAAGCAAAATGGTTGCAGCTCTACTTTCTTGTATTTTACCAAAAGTTTAAGCAAAAAATTATTTTTTTAATATTTCAAATCCATTTCCATCATGTCATAGTGAGAACATCACTGCAGCTGAGCACAGCTTTTTCCCCACTAACCGTCGCCCCTTGCTGTTGAGCCTCCTGTACTGCAGCCTCCACCAGGACTCTGTCTTCATCACTGGGCAGAGACACACACTTCATCCCCACCATGCGCTGCCTAAGCCTGGACACAACACTGTCCAACACACACTCCTGCACGCACAACACCCAGTGCACCTGAGGGGGATAAAGGATGAGACTGGAGGAAGTCTGGTCTGATGTGAAGCCATCATTCGATAGTGGAGTTGTGTGTGTGTGTGTGTGAATCACCTCTTTCTTCTTCTTGAAGGCAGCCTCTATCGCTCCGTCCACAGCACTGTCGATGTCGGCTGACTCGAAGATGATGAAGGGGCATGTGGCGCCGACACATGGGGAAACAGAGACTGGAACGCCCATCCCTGCTGTGGCCTTACACAGCGTCAATCCATCCTGACACAGAAAAGTCACGCTTATCATGATTTGGGACATTTGGTAACATTAACTCTGGTTAGAAATGTGATTTTTCTCACACATACACACACCTGCTTGTTACCGCTGTATGTGACGTAGCTGATGCTGTGGTTCTGGGCCACTCTGGCACCCAGCGTCACGTCGCTTCCTGTTACAACATTAAAGGCCCCGGCAGGAAGGCCTGCTGCTATAAAAAGCTGTGCCAGTAGGAGCGATGGAGGAGTGGTGCTGCGACCAGGGATGACGATGACAGAGTTGCCTAGAAGGTGGCAGATTTTAATTATAACAGAACGACTAAACAAAAATGACATAAAACACACATAACAAACAAAAATATGCATTCAATGTGTATCTTGTGTTTGTTACCCATGGCCAGTGCTGGTAGGACTTTCAGCATAAGGGAATAAAGAGAGCAGTCATCAGAGACAACTACTGCCACCACGCCTGGAAAACAGGAAAAAACAAACAAACGGGCATAAAGAAATCTCACACTACAACTACATTTATACACACATAAGCACCCCATGTTCCCTCACCCAGTGGTGTCCAGTTTGTGATGAGAGTGTCTCTGAGCTGAGCCCAGCTGCTGTAGTACTGCAGCAGTCGGATGAGGGTGGAGGGGGAGCAGGAGGCTTCGCATAGCTCACACAGCTCCGACACACACTGGGCGTGCTGCCCGACGACGCTCACCAACCTGTTGTTACGGAACAGGACACACAAGCGAATGTTACACGTCATTCAGGCGAGAGGAGCGTCGCTAAACTTTTTAAACAGTGCTTGGATGTGAATGCAGCGAGGAGCGGTTGGCGTACCTGAGCAGCACTTTGGCCCTCTGGTAGCAGGACAGGCCACTCCAGGCCTTGTAGCCAGCAACAGCAGAAGAGGCACACTGGGAAATATCGTCCTCCACAGCACACACCGTGCTGCACACATTACAGCCTGAAGAGCAGAGAGGAAACATTCTTCATACATATCTTCATATGTACAGGCATTTGCTGGCTTTCTATGCTCTTCAAACTCAGCCTGCTCTTACCTTTAGAGTCCACCAGGGAGCGAGTCTGTCTGTCTGCTGGACGGACAAAGTTGCCATCAATGAAAAGACCCAGAGAACGGGAATGGTGATCTAGCCAGGCCTGATGGTGAACAGAAGAGAGGCAACAGACAATATTAAAAATACAACACACACACTGTCTCATTAAATTACAATCTGAAAGGAATCCACTCGTAGTGTGCTTTCAAACACCAATTCACCATAATGACGTCAAACTAAGACCGATACCTAAAATGCTGACGTTTGATTGGTCAGGAAGTTGCCACCTTTGCTGGACAGTGACTGATGAACCGCAGGTCAGCGAGACAGAGTGTGTAAACTATTTACAGACAGAGGACCAAAGTACAGTACTGGGCTCATCTCCGTTAGCAACACATGCTATGCTCAAGCTGCTCTGGTATACAGTGATGTAAAGACTTGCTGCTAATATTATAATCGCACTGAAGTCAAACAGCAATGTAGGAATCAGTCTATTATTTTGACTGCTGATATTCTGTTAATATTAAAACATATATAATAATGAAATTAGTAGAAGTCAGTGTTTCTCACCACAACGCATCGTGTAGTGTGTATCTCTGAGGCCTGATGAACGTGTTGAATGCATTTTCTTCCTCATAAAACATTTGCAAAGGCATTTTTAAAAATACATTTTAAATCCTATATTGTTTCCATTCACGTTTGCTCGCTTTCTTCTTCGCTGGCTTTGTGGACTAGTGTGAAACCATACATGTTCTCATACGCATGTCTAATACAGACAAAACTGGGACCCACTGGTGTTCCTTTAGTTGGGCTTTATAACGTGGGTCTAGATCATGGATGTATTAAGAAAATTTCCCACTAGATGTATACGCCACAAAACCTTCTGTATATGAATGACACAGAATAGTTTAATGATATGGCTTCTCTAGACTTTATAATTTATGTGACCACTATGGCTAAAATGGTCTATAACATCAACATGTATATAACTTCCCAGTGACATCAGTAATTCAATATACAGGTGCCATAGTGTCTTTAAATAGGATGATGCATGCAAAGAATAAATCTGCAGGTGTTTGACATTCCCCACTTCAAATGATATTTCCAGTTTGTTGGCACTGAATGTCAGCACATATGTATTCATTTATGTTATATGTGAAATATGGACACGATTTTCCCTTATGGGGACAAATTAAAGAGCTAAGTGCAAGGAGCAAAGATGAGGTGGATGTACTCTACTGTAGGTCAAAGAGATGGTGGTCTGAAATGGAAATAATCCCCTAAAACAAAAACTGTGAATGTCCAGTTGTGCTTCAAGAGGAAATGTCCCTTAAGTGGAAACGTGTCCAACCAGTTTTGACACTTCCTAATGAAATATTGTCCGGTCTAAGTCACATGTTTAGCTTGTGAGTTACAGTCAACGGTTAATGAACTTCACATGAGTCTGTGAGGGACTGTGCTGCCGCGGTAAGCAGAACAACTACACCAATATTTGTCAGAAAATAGTTCCTAAACCGTTGCAGACTGATAACTGTACCTGTGCAGTGGCAGTAGTACAACTTGCTGTTGGTCCGTACTCCATGTTAACAAAGATGTCGTGCACTGTCCTGTCGGTGCTGCCAGCCATAATAGTTACAAGTCAGTAAAGAAGCGAATATTTCCCACGCTGCGTGTTCGTTTCCGGGTGGCGTTCAGGGCCGAAACTCTTTACGTTGAAGCTTGGAAGATGCAGCCTGCAAGAAAAGGAAAGAGAAAAGACCCGCAGGAAGATGACTGAGGTCCCACTCCACGTCAAATGCAACGTGCTGGCGCTTCTCTTCTGCCTCCCACTGCCTGAACAACCCCGTCAAAGCTGCGCTGAACTGGACGAAGCGAGAGGCTTCACCCCCGCGTACTTCCGATCTCTACAGCTTCGTTTTTTAGACCGGAAGTAAGTACACACGGTAATGTTTAAGGCTTCTATACGGCGATATCAGCCGTTTTAGGGACATCTTTCACTTGAAGCATGTATTGTGTTTTATCCGGTGCCTCCGCTCTGTAACACACATGTTAGGTGAGTTAATGAACGTTATTTATGTGAACAGCTAATTCTGTTATAAAAGGTTGAGATAATTCCCGCTCCTACTTTGCTCTGATCGAGCGCAAATCATTGACTGAAAAATGATTTTTAGAAAGTTAACTATCAAATTAACAACATCCACAGCCTTTCAAATGTTTGCTGGTGCTCTTAACTAGTTGACCAGTTCTTTAGGAAGTTGTTGAAACGAACCGCTCCGTCCTCCAACTATAGGGGTACCTTGCCTTACACGCGGAGGGATTTTGTCGACGTACCGAGCCGTTGAAGGAAGTGCGGAGAAATTAATGCGCCCTTTTAGCTGAGTTGGCTCATGCCAAAAACTGGCGATTTGTTGCTCATATTATTTATATATAACCTTGGAAAATTGCTCCCAAAGTGCGGATTGACAACCTGAAAGAAACGGTCCATCACATCTGTGAACATGCCCCGGAAAAAGGTGAGGTGGACGGCTGACAGCCGTTATAGCGCAGCTCGGACACACAAACATAACGTCATAGCTAATGTTAGCCTTCGTAGACATAAAAATAAAACTCGGATAAAACTGTGACCGCCTGCGAGCTGACATGCTCCATACTATAACGTTACTGTTACTGTTTTGTTATGTGCGTTGAATGTGAACGTCAGTTGAATCACACAACCGACCTGTCGTTGTGTTGTTGCTACGCTAGCTAATGTGTATTACTAAGTTGCGATAATGAGGTGTTGTATCGAGTAAGAGGGGACTGGACATCTGGGTTTGACTTGGACCCGCTGGTGAAGGACTCGACAGGACGTCTTTTGCCGTCTTTAACGGTAAGTTAGCGGGACGAAAAGGAACAGGCTGTTCTTTAGGTCCGAGGATGGAGCGAAGGGTCCGCACCAAAACAACACTTCTATTGGACAGAAACGGGGCAAGTTTTGCTCTCATTGGTCCGGCTCTCTCAAACCCCGCCTGCTCTTAGTTTTCATTGGCTGCACGCAAATGAGGTGCTGAGCTTGGTGTTGTGAAGTTGTCAAATCCGCCTAATGTGCGCTGGTGGTCCTGTGTTTTCTTTTAGATGTATATTGCTACCGTCTTTTAGTGCTGCTAATGTTAATTAGTAGAAGAAGAAGACACATTTCTATAATTGTGGTATCTGTAGGCCTTTTATGTTGCACATACAGAAAATATAGACATGTTTTTCTATTTACTGTACTTAGTGTGTGTCCGTGTATATCTGAAATGTAATTTTGATTCGTGGCTCTTATTATTTTCTTATTGTCTCTATGATTTCTTGTTTCTTGGGTGTCCTTGTATATCATCTTTCCAAATTTTAAGTAGTACTTGCCTAACATTATGTATGCCTATAATGTCACGTTTGGGTTATTATGAGAGGATTGGGGGGGTTATAATGATTTACCCCACCCCCACACACACATGTATTTTGCTCGCTAGTGGTGGACGGAGACCCCTCACTCTGACCGACAGATTACGCTCCTTTTAAAACGAAACAAATCATTTCACGAGTTTCAGTAGTTGGTTTTCACTGAGGTTGTAGGCGCTGGAGTTCAAAGCAATTAGTCCATTTAACAGACAACCGGAAATTAACGCCTTTGTATATTTAGTGACAAGTGGAGATGTGGAGGAGGGGGTGATGGGATCTTTGTTGGATTATCCGCTGGTAAAAGAAACTAACACACATCTTCACTAAAGTCACTTTCACAGATTGCTTGACATTGATGTTACAGCTTTTTAGTCCAGACTTTAGTTAAATCACGCAGGATGCTCATAAGTGTTGATGTCGTTCCCAGAGGACCGCAGGCAGCAGCTCGGACGGGACGGAGGACTCGGATTTCTCCGCCGACCTCGAGTCCGCCGATGCCTCCGAGAGCGCGCGCAGGCGCAGCAGCACGCGCCTGACTCGTGCATCATTGCGCCTCAGCCGGAGCTCACAAGGTAAACGTTTAAAACTCTTAATAAATAGGTCGTTCGTCATAGGACGTACAGACATTCACTTCTATTTATTACACATGACTACATGTGTAGTTTCTCTTATAAGGGTCGTTTAAATTAGAAAGGATGTTTTCATTCACAAACTACAGAGACTTCAACCCTCCTCACTTCAGCAATAGCTACTATATATGGGCAGCCATATAGCATGAATGGGTTCAGATAGCCTGACCTCCCCCCACCCAGACACAGACTCCACGCCCACCCCCGTCTGACCTCTTTCTGCAGCTACCAGAGGGGATTTATAAGAGAGGAAGAAAGAGCAGCACTGTTTTCCTCTGTTTTGTGTTACTGAGAGGAGTTGGCTGCACTGTCCCAGTCCTCATACAGGCTTAGGAACAACATACAGTGGATTCAGTTCAGTCTTCTTTTCTGTGGCCGGATTAGTTTCTTCATGACCACTGAGGCTGTTGGCAACAAGTAACTCTATCTTATTCTTACAATGTTATTTCTAAGTTTTAAAAAATCTGTCTAAAATGTGGAAAACTTTTTGCAATAAATTTTCTCAGATGTTTTTGTATAGACAACCAAGTAGGGCTGCTTAATCGATCAATCAAGAAAAACAAACATCAAATTGCTTATTTTGTCCAAACAACAGCCCAAAAGCTGAAGATATTTCAGTTACTATCAAAAAAGCAAAAGACCAACAGGAAATCCCCACAATGTTTAACTGGACCTCTGACTTGAAAAATGATTCAAATGATTGATTGAATATGAAAACGGTTGTCATTTTTTAAAATTGAATGCAGTTTTGTGACTGATAAGCATAGCCAGCAGATGGAGGCAAAACGTGGAAATCTTAAGATCTTAATCTTTTCTTCTCTTCTAGATCACTGCAGCTCAGCACGGAGCAGTTCCCCTGCAGCTGTGGGTCCTGATGAAGGCCTGGATCCAGCAGCGAATGCAGCAACAGCGGTGGCAGCATCTATCTTCTCCTCCGGGCGCAGGGTGACACGCAGCCAGCAGGGGGCAACAAACACCACGGCCAAAAAATACCCACTGCGTCAGAGCAGGTCGTCTGGCTCGGATACTGAGGCTAATGGTGAGCTGGGTAAATTGTCTTAGATATGATATCTATGTATAAATCAGGGGAGCTCTAAACTTTCTGTATTAAACATGTTCTTGCTCCTTCTTTTAGATATAGGAGGAGAAAAAAAATCACAAGCGGATTCATTTTGTTGGATGAGAGTAGGAGTAGAGGCACAGATGAAGGAAGAGTAGAAAGACAGGGAAAAGTGAAAGGATGAAAGGGAGAGTAAAGAAAAGACGAAGGAGTTCTGTTGATGAGAGAGTTGGAAAAAGAAGAAGGGAGGGCAGAGGAAAAAAGAAAATCAGTGACATGACGATGAGGAGGGGGAGGAGTTTCATTCAGTCAATATAATGCTGCACAGCTTGAGTTTGGTCTGTGATCACAGTGTGTTCCTGATTACAAAAAGATAAATACATTCAGTGTGTTGCTAAAGGCTGTCTCAGTTTACATAAGAGGAATAATTTGTGTTGATGAAGAAAAGGTTTTCTTTGTTTGTCAGTCTGCAGGGTATCTCAGTAAAGTCATTCTGACTTCAGATTGAACTGACATTTGAAATGATGTTGTTGTGATGCTTTGAGGTGCAACACAAATGAATGTCCTAGCGTAGTGTCCTAGGCAGATTTAATGAACAGCTCAATATGACTGGAAATAACAGGAAAGGAGAAGGGTTGTAGTATGTTTTCCATTCACCAGCCAGCACTGGTCTTCTGCTGCAGTAACATCAGTCTTTATTATTGGATTTCTCTGCTGGCAGCCATTGCTGGAAAGCATTAACTGCATCTGTATGTGGTCACATGTTGCTGCCTACAGAAAGTTGTGTTAACAGAAAGACACAAGAAAAGCTGGTACACATGTGTTTGATTATTAAGGCTAATTCAGAATAGATAATCAATGCTATGCATATCTATAAGTGGCACTACTATCTGTCAATGTACTGCTGTTGTTCAACCAACAGTAGTTGTATTTAGTCTATTATTCAGCTGTGCTGTATGGTATCATTACTGTATATTATTGAACACCCTGTGCTGTTTGTGAAACATTTGTCTCTAGCTAAGCAGGAAATATAGCACAACTAGTGCCCAAAAAATGAACCATCCTGTGAGAATGAGATCATTAATGTGCATGTTAATGTTGTCATTGTCTAATTTTTTTCAAATAAAATTCATGTGTACCGAAGTTGTCATTTTCAGTTTAAAGGTTTTAGTCAATACTGCCACTTTTCACAGCAAACCACTAATTGATGCATTGCATGTAAGTCTACAAACAGCAGGCTTGTGATGACTCCCTCTCATTTACTTTGTCCTGATTGGCTCAGCAGACCTGAAGCAGGCGGTGGACCGGGACGAGACTCCTCCTCGCACCCCGACAGGCAACGCTCCATCCTCAGAGTCAGACCTTGAGGTTTCCAGCCCAGGCAACGACCTTGTGTCTTCCAGCAACGACATCATAGTTTCACAAGAGGAGGACGAGAGATTGGCCAAGGAACTGTCGCTCAAAGAGGCCGCCGCCCACGACCTCTCCCACCGGCCCAAACGACGCCGCTTCCACGAGAGCTACAACTTCAACATGAAGTGTCCCACGCCTGGGTGCAACTCGCTGGGTGAGGACACAAACGATGTAATGTTCCTCGTTGGATCAGATGTGTCCTCTGTCTGTCTCTCACTGTCTCCTCCCCCCTCTTGCGCCTCTCCCCCCTCTCCTCCGTCTCCCTCTCTTCCTTTCTCAGGTCATCTAACAGGGAGGCATGAGAGACATTTCTCTATATCAGGATGTCCTCTCTACCACAACCTCTCTGCTGATGAATGCAAGGTACTAACACACACATATTTACCAACAGGGATTCCAGGATAAGAATTGAAATATTCCCCAACAGAAACTCTGACCATTTTATTTGTTATCTGTTGCTCGTTTTCCCTGTTTTATTTTGTTATATTTTTCTGACAACTATTTTCCACATTGGAGTATTGTATTATTGCATTTTTTCCTTCAGTTGTTCTTCAGATTACTCAATAAACTATCCCAGATTAGCTGTGCACTTCAATGCATGCTCACAGGCTTAAAATAAGCATTCACTAACAATGCAACTAAGCCATTCTGTATAGTCACAACCACATTTCCGCTGTGGGAACATCTTACCCATCACACTGTGACTAAGTGTCCAGTGGATGAAAGTGAAGGAAACCAACAGATTCAAATTGAAATGGTCAAGCTGCGAAGCCTCCAGGAACTCGGAGGTGGATGCTGCAATGTTTCCGCTGCAGGGCCGGCTGTGAGTTGTCGTTGGTAGACAGTGTTGATGTTTTGTCAGGGCAAGGCATCGACGCGCGACAAACAGGCCGAGGAAAGGATGCTGTCACACCGCCAGGACGAGAACAGACACTCCACAAGAAACCAGGTAAAACACACACACACACACACACACACACAATATCATACATGTTCACACCCGAAACAGACAGATACACACACACACACACACACATATATAAATATATATTGTCTTTCTGTACTGGTACAAAATATGACAAAAATGTATCATCTTTATCAAATGAACTGAGTGTGAATCCAGGTGAAGCTGTGTCCCTTCCTGGATTTCACCCATCTGATTCACTTCATCATGAACTCAAGTTGTGTTTGTGTGCATGGAGGGGGATTCCCACACATTGCAACATTCACATCTTTACAAGTCTGTCTTAAAAAGTGTCTAAATTCTCACATTACATTACTGTTTCTCTTCTGCGGCAAAACTAAAAAGACTAATTTTGGAAGCTGATTTGTCTAAGTCAAACTGCAGAGGCCATATATGATCTTCAGTCTGTGATTCCTCAGTGTACCAGAGGCAAAGTGTTGAAGTCACTGACCTCCTGTTAATTTTTTTTTATTTCATCAAGCAGTGACAGAATATCAGTAGTAGTATTAATGGAAATCATTCAAACTCAGCAAGACGTTATTTATTTATAGTGTGTTATCACAAGTTAAAAGTTCAGATCTTTTTGGATCCTTTTTCTACCATTGTCAGTCCTCAAAGGGTAAAATGAGCTAAAAGGATTCTTGGAGATCACATAAGTGTCAGCGTTTGTCTCTGTGTGGTGTCAGGCCCCATCAGACCGTCAGCTGCGCTACAAGGAGAAGGTGACAGAGCTGAGGAGGAAGAGGAACTCTGGCCTCAATAAGGACCAGAAGGAGAAATACATGGTAGGCAGGGAGAAGAAATGTGTGTCCAATATATCAGGCTGATAAACAAACAATGCCTTCACATACGTACGTCTCTCAATCATAGCCTTCCCATGTTTTTCATTTTTAAAAGTGTTTCTCCTTTCCTTCTCTACCCCGACTGCCAGGAGCACCGTCAGAGCCACGGGGCAAGCAGGGAGCCTCTGTTGGAGAACATCACCAGCGACTACGACCTCGAGCTGTTCAGGAAAGCTCAGGCACGTGCTTCGGATGACCTTGTAAGAGAGAAAACTCATCATCATCCTCCTCCCTTACTCTTTTCTCCCTCCCTTTATTTGTTGACCCCCCTCCTCCCCACCACTTTTCTGCCTTCTTCTTTCCTCTTCTTCTCTGTTTCAGTGTGCAAACTCTCCTCTGCAGCCACAGGAGGAGTCTGAGATGTTCTTGGTAGTCTGGACAATCACTTCTGTGTTTGTTGTTTCTCCTTCCGTTACATTGTGACCCATTTCAATCTGGCATTCTTTAAACAACAATTTCAACCTTTTTTCAGTCTTTCAGATCAACACTGTGCTGCCTTTATGTTAAATGTTTGTCTTGTTGTTGTTTTCTTTTCTGAAGTGAAGCCACACTTTTGAGCATTTACCATCTTTTACTACTGATGTAGTGTTAGCTCATAGCATTAGCAACGTGCATACTCACACGTAAACAGATCCACACGCTGTAACGTTGAAAATGAATGTCGAAATGAATATTTCTTAATGATTCCTTTTGAACTGGTTGTAATTTAGAACCGGTTCTCAATACACAACCCCAATATTAACCTAATTATTGTTGCTACACCTGTCAAACTTTCCGTTCAGCAACAGCTGCTCGTACAGCACATATGCAGTTTTTAGTGATAATATTGGCAGGTTTAGACTTTTTGTTTCCAGATTTTAAAACTAAACATAGAGTTGGAGATAGCAGCTAACATTACTCTGAACTCCCCACACAGTACATGTTTCAGTCCTGAAGAGCTATTTTTCTAACATAAAAATGTAATCCCACATAATGATGTATTCAGCTAATGAAAGGCTACATGGCTTTAGAAAGAAGGCTGGATTATTACTGTCGGATAGTTAGCCTGGCATGCTAAAGTTTGTAGCTTACATCAGAGTAGGATTAAACACACACCGTTTAATGCATTAAGTGTGATCTTTGGCTCGTCTGATCCTCTTCCCTGTCTAATTGAGTTTTTTTTTTTCGTTTTATATCCTCTCTTCCTCCTCTCTCCCCCTCTGCCTGCTCACCTGCCTTCTCCACTTGTCCTTTTTATCCTGACCTGTACAGGAGAAACTTCGTCTGGCTGGTCAGGTGTCGGAGGGAGGCAACATGATAAAAACCATCGTATTTGGTCGCTACGAGCTGGACACCTGGTACCACTCTCCATACCCAGAGGAATACGCCCGTCTGGGGAGGCTATACATGTGCGAGTTTTGCCTTAAGTATATGAAGAGCCAGACCATTCTGCGCAGGCATATGGTAAGGCAGCATTTTCAATCTTTAGAGGGATCTGCAGGCCCTTTAAAAAACCCTGTTCATACTTCTAGTTATCATTATGTAACCACGTAATGCAGGTCTATTTTAATGCAGCTATTAAAGCTAATACACTAATACTCTAAATAGAGTCTGCGTGGTCTAGATTGACAGAATGAATGGCCTCGGGCGTTGAGATAGGAAGATTATAGTGGAAGCTTCACTTCTTTTAGTTATTAGATATAAGATAAAGTGCACCTGTCCTAAACTGACCCCGAACCACACCTGAAACAGTTACAGAACAAATAAAAACACATGTTATCAATACATCTCTGCATTGAAGAACAGCATTGATTATTTTATAGTTGGTGTAAATTTGCATTTATTTTTGTAATGCAGCTGTTTTTGTTATAAATACTGTAATGTATCAGGAATCTTAATATACACTCAATATACACTCTTAAAGTTACAATAAATAAGTGCTGCAGTGCCTCTTTATATGCTCATCACAGAAGTTGGAGTAGTGAGAACAATAAATACCAAAAAACAGCATCTGGAGGTCTGACACCAACACCAAATTTAATGCCAACTGGAATTGGATAAAGGAAAAAATATGACACAGAGCTTATGAAATATGTGAAGCTAAACACAAATTGGTAGACATGAAGGGTTCAACAGTTTGAAGAATGTGTGTTTGTTAATTTTGTTCAGTTAATTGTTTCAGGTGTGGTTCGGGGTCAGTTTGGGACACAGGTGCACTTTATCTTATATCTAATAACTAAAAGAAGTGAAGCTTCCACTATAATCTTACCATCTCAACGCCTGAGGCCATTCATTCTGTAAATCTAGACCAGGGTCGGCAACCTGTGGCTCTGGAGGCACATGCGGCTCTTCAGCCTCCTTGTCATGGCTTCCTTTGGCCTTGACAAAAAAACATGAAAACGATTAACGATTTAAATTTCCTTGATTAATATTATTGTTTTTGTGTTCATTGTGTTGCACAGTTCGAGGTGATACGTTAACGTTTAATTTTTTTTTAATTTGTCAACTAAAACATCAACGTCAATAGCCCTCGCCTTTACCTGCAGGTGGCTTCTGGAGTAAGCGACTCCTACACTAACCACAAAAAAATCCCTACAAAGAAAAGTTTCAGAAGAAGATAGAGAGTTTAATCCTGCGTGGATTGATTCATTTGCCTTCACCGCCAACGATGCTGGCTTACCTGTGTACTTGATATGTGGCGAGAAATTATCGAACAACAAAAAATATAATGTTGAAAGACATTTTAAAAACCAGAATTCAGCATTTGCTGAAAAATACCCAACTGAAGATGAGCGAAAGAGAACAATTTCGTAACTGCGATGGAAAGCTGAGCAGAGCAAACTGGTGGATCACTTCTCCACATTCAACTACTGCTGCTAGTTGTGTGGCAGCTCAGGAGATCGTAAGGAAGGGAAACCTTTCAGACAGGAATATTAGAACAACAAATATCACAAGTAAGCAAATTGATGACATAAATTCAGTTCATGCATTTTCAATTGCCTGTGATGAATCAAGTGATATAAATGATACTGAACAGACAGCACTGTTGTGTAGATATGTGAATTCAGATGGGCCGCAGGAAGAACTGATTGAACTCATACTGCTAAAGGGCCAAACACGGGGACAAGACGTTTGTGAGGCTGTCGTAAGTTATCTAAAAGCCAAAGGAAAAAAACACCACTCACCTGGTGTCAGTGTCTACCAACGGGCACCCAGTATGAGAGGAGCACAGAAGGGCTTTGTGAATTTACTTCAAAAGTCACTGGATCGAGAGTTGATGACGTTTTACTGCATCCTCCACCAAGAAGCACGGTGCACTCAAACATTCCCCCCTGAAAGCGGCGGAAGTGATGAACCTCGTTATCAAGATAGTGAACGAAATAATGGCAAACAGGATAAACCACTGACAGTTTTGTTAATTGTTAGAAGAGGTCAACAGTGCATATTCGGATCTCCTGCTGCACAATAGAGTCCGGTGGCCGTCCAGGGGAGAGGACCTGAAACGCTTCACTGTCTGTCTGGAGCATGTGAAAACCTTCTTCAAAAGCAGAGGTCTGACAGCTGAGTCGCACGTCAGAAAGCTACTCTCACTAAAGAGCACAAGTGGAGTCAAATCAAATCAAATCAAATTTTATTTATATAGCCCAAAATCACAAAATACATTTGTCTCAGAGGGTTTTACAATCTGTACAAGGAGTGACACCCTCTGTCCTTAGACCCTCGATTCGAGCTTATATACAATATACAAAATAAACGTAAAGTTTTATTAGATGTTACCTGTTAGAACCATAGAATACAACAAACAGAAGTGCAGTGAGCATGTGTAGGCCTACTTTGAAATGAATTAAACAGTGACCTATGCAGGCCTATTTGAGTCCTTCGTATATTTGTGTAAAATTAAAATAAGAAACAGTCCACTTTAATATAAATAAAACATTTAGCTGCAGCTTTAACAAAGCAAACACAAAATTAGGAACGTTTGTGACGTCCATTTCGGTGTACTCTCATCCTCCATGGGTTTCTTCTTCAGCCTACAATCAGCTGTAGTACCTGAACATACAAAAAAACCTACATCACCTCCGGGTCTAAAATAAATGTGTTTTTTTTTCTAAACAACTAACAGTCTACTAAATGCTATTGTTCTCACCTGTTTAATGTGACTTTTGTTTCTGAAGTACGTTCTTGTGGACTGTGTCTGCTGCTGTGGTCCTGCGTGGCGTCTTCTGCATGTGGCGTCATCATTGTTACCATATCCCCATTACAGTTTATAGTTAGTTAATGATTTGCTACTGTGCATCTGTATCTTTACCACGTATTCTTATCATCTATTGTAATTCATTATAATTCATTGTGAGTGTACAATATGTGTGTGTTGATTTGTTCTGTACATGTGACATCATTGCACGTCTGTCCGTCCTGGGAGAGGGATCCCTCCTTTGTGGCTCTTCCTGAGGTTTCTTCCACCTTTTTTCCTGTTAAAAGGTTTTTTGGTGGGCAAGTTTTTCCTCACTCGAATCGAGGGTCTAAGGACAGAGGGTGTCACTCCCTGTACAGATTGTAAAGCCCTCTGAGACTAATGTATTTTGTGATTTTGGGCTATATAAATAAAATTTGATTTGATTTGTGTTGTTTTGCGGTTCCAGACTATTTTTCTTTAGCGAAGGGGGGCAAAATGGCTCTTTTGATGATAAAAGTTGCAGACCTCTGATCTAGAGCATGCAGAGTCTATTTACGGGGACTGTATAACTTCGGCCCTCTGATTCACTTTGCAGTTTCTATGTATGAGTGTAAAAAATGAGAAGAGGGTTTTATTTATTCATTTATTTATTTCTAACCAGACTGGTTGCTCTGCTGAACTGGATGGTTTGTAACTGGGATCAGAAACAGACGTATGGCCACAACACAATGTTTAAGATGAAGTATTAAAAAGAGAATTAGTATTGTTAACATCAGTAAGAACAGGCCACTGGAATTAAAACTGTTCGAAAGCTATTCAGTGTGGTTTAAGCCTGGTCCCTGACTTGAACATAGACTAACCTCTGCTGTGGTCTCCTCTTGTTTATCTCTGCTGCATAAAGGCCAAGTGTGTGTGGAAACATCCTCCAGGTGACGAGATCTACAGGAAGGGCAACATCTCTGTGTTTGAGGTGGATGGAAAGAAGAACAAGGTGAGACAACCTTTCCTGACCTTCACCCAGAAGGTCCAGGAAACATATCGTACATGTGTAAGGTTGTCAACAATTTCCGGTAGGTTTTGTAGCATCACTTCATTAGCTTGACGTATGACTTCTGTCTCTCAGTCCTTTTCTAACCAGCGTTTGCGCCTGATTATCTCTGTCACAAATTCAGCACAAATAAAAAATGTCTATGATGCTTTTCTCCCAGATTTACTGTCAGAACTTGTGTTTGCTGGCTAAACTCTTCCTGGACCACAAGACTTTGTACTACGATGTCGAACCCTTCCTCTTCTATGTCATGACTGAAGCTGACAACACAGGGTGCCATCTAGTCGGATATTTCTCCAAGGTAAACCAATTACAAAGTCTTTTATTTAGATGTAGGTGAAGTGGACACAAAATTGATTAGCTAGTTTTAGATTGTAGAGGCTAGATGAAATGGAAACTTGGTAATTGCTTTCAATTATTGCATAGATTCCCCCAGGACATATTTTATTATGTTATGTAATATAATATTTAATTCAGTTCACTTCTCTGAGGTGGGGTTATAAAGCCAAAAGACTAAAGTTTTTTTCTGCTGGCTGTGTAAATATCAGTTCAAAATAGCATATAAATATGTATCTATATCTCAGTATCATATATTATGGATTCATTGTCCTTCTGCAGGAGAAGAACTCTTTTCTGAACTACAATGTGTCCTGCATCCTCACCATGCCGCAGTACATGAGGCAGGGCTATGGCAAGATGCTTATAGACTTCAGTGAGTACAGACACCCTGTGTGTGTGTGTTGATCTTTGTGTGTCTGTGTGTGTGTGTGTCTCATTTTCTCAGTGGGAGAACAACATGAAACTCAATTTGATTTGTCCTTCCAAGGTTACCTGTTGTCCAAGGTGGAGGAGAAAGTGGGCTCACCTGAACGTCCCCTGTCTGACTTGGGCCTTATCAGCTACCGTAGTTACTGGAAGGAGGTGCTGCTGCGCTACCTGAACAACTTTCAGGGAAAAGAGATCTCCATCAAAGGTCAGAACTGCTGGAAAGAGACAGGAACATTTGAGGGTAGTGGAACCAGACCTTTCCTGAGACTGTGTTAGTATGTGCGTGCATGAATTTGTGAATGAATCAGAGAACATCAAGTCAGTGTTCACGTGACAAAGGAAGATAGATGCACACATTGAGAAGAACATGCTGCTTAGTTCATGGTTGAGTCCATTCCTGAGAAGATTTCTGTTACTGTGATGAACAAAAAACATGACAAGAACTAATTATACATAGCTGAGTTTTACATCTAGTTATGTTGTTCACAACATAACTCAGACTCGCAGTCCTGCGGAATAAAGTAGTTTTTCAAAGCAACAGCATCAGATAATAGATCATCATCCAGGTTAGACAGCAAACTTGACAATGTGACAAAGCAGAGAATATTTCCACAATAACACAACGTTCCCTCTCGTCCAAGCCTCTTTCTGTTCTTTCCTTTAAAGTTTTTGTAGTTTTTTCTTTTCTTTTCTTTTCTTTAATGTCTGCATGTTATTTTGAATTTAGTTCGATGTCTTCTACTCACAAAGAGTAATACAAATGACTTTCTCAATCATCCCGTTGTGCATTTATAATACATGAAATGTGTTCACAGTATTGATTCCACCGCTCTGGCTCTGCCATTCTCTGCCTGTAGAGATTAGCAAGGTTTTGTCACTATTCAAAAGCACTTTGATTAGTTGTAACCATAGTGCCCTGTTTCATAAAAAAGCTGTCATTTGTTTATTTTCTTGCTCATAGTATAAAAGTTTCCTTTTCATAGAGCAGCACAAGCCATAGCCAACAAACACATTTTCTTACTATAATTTTAATTGTTTGATGTTACTGTGAATAATTAATTCAGCGTTCATTATCCTAACATGACCACATTCAAAAGGTCCAAACATGTTTGAGCTTCGGACCTCCTAACCCTCGTCCCACTCTTACATTCACAGAGATCAGTCAGGAGACAGCAGTGAACCCGGTGGACATTGTCAGCACACTGCAGTCTCTCCAGATGCTCAAATACTGGAAAGGAAAGCACCTGGTTCTAAAGAGACAGGTAGGAAACTCTTCTTACTGGGTTACTGAGGACAGGCTAATTTCTCTTCACTAGTGTAGCTAAATAAGATGCATTTTCTTCCTGTAGGACCTTATTGACGACTGGAAAGCCAAGGAGACCAAACGTGGTAACGGCAAGACCATTGACCCCGCAGCCTTAAAATGGACACCGCCTAAAGGGACGTAGAGGAGCTTCCGCTCACTGTCCAAACACAAAACCCCCAAAACACACACGGACAGATGCCCAACGCACACACACACACACACACAGGCATGTGTCACAGATTCCTGAGCTTAAACCCTCACACACACACTGTTGTACAAAAACACACAAAACACACAAACAAACTTTTTTAGCAGGTATAGCGCAGCCCACCATTTACAGAGTCGGACGATTCCCCCGGGTTCAGCGGTCGCTGTCACGCCTCGGCCAGTCGGTCCAAGAAGATTTGATTGAATTCAGATCAAAGTTTATAAGAAAAATTTGAGGAAACTGCAGTCAGAGTTCATCCATCAAGGGATTAGAAAGGCCTCATACTGACATGAACACGAAGACTAAACATGCATAGGACCAGGACAGGAAAAGTAATGTTTAGAAACAGGACAAAAAGCATTATTGAGACTATAGATATCGGAAATGAAGTTAACTGTAACAAAAGAGTTGTGATTTTTGTATGCCACTGGATGTTAAATTACAGTAATATATTACATGGATTTTGGGGGTATTTTACTAATAACTCTCCTTTTATCCGTATTGTGTTTTTCTGTTGTCTTCCTCTCAATGAGAGGCCTAAAGGAAGGAGAAACGCTACATCTCCTTTTTGTCACTGCTGTTCTTAAACTTCGGTGTAAACGTCAGTTAAAATGACTGACGCACTACTACAGTCCAGAGAAGCTGATTATCATCATTTATGTTTTATTTTCTATATTTTCGGTTTCAGGCTCACTTAATTAGCAGCTAGTGATGTCCGTCTCTGTAGTTTAACTGCTGATGTCTTTCAGCCTGAAAGTGATTGTGCATTGTTAGCGTGCCAAGTCCCAGACACTTCATTAGTACAGGGTACCAGGCGCACTCACTAATCCAATCAGTGACAGCCGGTATTGAACCCGCGCAGCCATTTCATTCAGTTCTCGAGACAGTCGACACAATGCAGGCTGGCAGCCTGATGACGCACAAAACACATGTTGGCAGACGCTGTCCAGCTGGCTGTAATTGAAACGCATAAAGTTTCTAAGAATAGAAGCTGTGATATTGAGAGTTCCCACACAGACTGGAAAAGACCTGAAAATGAATTTGAGAGTTGAAAAAAATATCTAGAAATGATTAAAAAAACGTGAGTAATCTGCATGAATATAACGTTAACTCGCAGCTACGGTAATATTAAGCAGAGCCACTCTTTTAATGTTAGTGTATAACTGATGCTTAACTCAGCAGCACTAGCTTCTAATATCAAGCTAAATGCTAACATACAGTTAAATTCATGGTTATTGTACAGTTTCAAGAATTCAGCAGGTGAAAAGATGAATTCTTGATAGTGGCTGTTTGAACCCGGAGCAAATCGGTCCCTCAGCTTTTCTCTCATGCAACATATACACACATGTCCTATATTTAACCCATCTCACCAGTCAGTCGGTTAGCCAACAAGCTATAGCTGCCATTGGCCGTGCTTGGACTGTTTTCACCAGGAAGGGACGTACCTGGATGTGTTTTACCACCTGTCCCCCTTCTTTTCCCTTGTATCTTAATGAGGGCTGTGTTATTTCATGTCTCCAGTAAGGATCCAAAGTACATACAGCACATAGAGATGCGTGAGGAATCTCAGCTTTTTGAGAAGGGGGAGCCTACATACGTATTGCTGGTTTTTCTGTCGTTAATTTTGTTCTAAGTTCTCAATGATATTTTTTACTTTTTCTACCTCTAAGGTTTTACCACTGTATGAAAAGCTAGAATGGCCCATTTTAAGCTTCTTTGTTTTCTTTTTTATCCTGTGTGTGTTAACGTGAAAATATGTAGATGCAGAGCTTTTTTTAACTAGATTTTTTTTAAAATACACTATTTATATTCTTAAACAATATGTTGACTGCGTAGAAACATAAAAAACAAAGTCTGGTAGATGAATGTCTGCTTTTACTTGCTTCCATGTGAATATAAATATTTATCTAAAGTGTGTATGTAGATTTGAATGTGTCGAGAAGCTTTCTAAAGGTACAGGAGGGAGAATCCAAAGCTTCCCCCACTGACAGAAGTCATTTACATTTCAGACGTTTATCTCTCGTTATCAAAAGCTGCATATATTTGAGTCAAAACATGTCACATAAATGCTCCTGCAAGCAGTTAAGAAAATACAAGCACAACCTTTTTGTGTACGACCAGTAAACATTGTCGTTATTTTTATTGACAGTCTCCATATTTATTGGTTTGGATTAACATGGTAATTCTGTAACCAGATTTGTTGAAGCACCTGTTGAGACATTTTTGGAAAATAAGCTTATTTGCTGTCTTGACGAGAGTTAAATGAGAAGATTGATACCACTTTCATGTCTGTACGGTAAATATGAAGCTACAGCTAGCAGCCTGTTAGCTTTGGGCAAAGTCTGGAAACGGACTGCTTTATGCTAAGTGAGGCTAACTAGCTGCTGGCAGACCCTTCATTAATATAATCACATAATTATACTTCATACAGTCTTCTCATTCGTTATTGTATTGTACTTCCCAAAATCTATCCCATAAGCGTAGACAGCAGTTGGCTGTGAAATTGGAGGTGTGTGGCCAACAATGTCACATCGAATCAAATATTTCTTTAGTGTTACAATTTCACTGTTTCCTTCACAAGGCTGAAGATCTTGACTACAGCTTCCCTCTTGTAGTAGAAAATGTTCTTTACTATTTGTTGATTAATTTATCTGTTTTACACGTTTGGTTTGATTTCTTCATTAAGTCTTACAGGAGAGTCGATGAGTCACATCACTGACTGGCAGATTTAAAATCAATACAAACTATTTCTGTATTTCAAAGGACCTGTTCTCAATAAAACTCTGAAATGTGCTACTGACCGAGATTACACATGACGGTTGTGAGTGTAGGGAGTGTTTTTGCCAATTATTAAGTGCATTTACAAAAAGTGCACTTGATTTCTTTGAAGGAATTACAAAGTAAAAATCCATCCAGGTGTTGATGTTGACGATCCACACTTTATTGGGTTGCTTTAGTTTTTGTTTGGTTTAAGTGCCTCATAAACAAAGTATGGTCAAAGTCTTTTCACGGCTGCCATTTCGCACTGATATGTAACGTGATGTCATACAGGGACAATAGTTTCTGAACTCACGGTAGCAGAAAATGGGCCTGACTGTAACCTGAAACCATAGCTTGCAGCCCTGGATCATATCTAACCATGTGAAAGTGATTTTCCTTTAGGATGCCACAGTCCGTTTTGTTTCCCTCGTTTCTTTCTCGTTCTGTTGTCTTGCTGTTCTTCACTGTGCCAGTGGCAGCTATAGATGCCTTTGTTATTAATGTATCTGAATAGGATCACAGTTAGACCTGACTTAGAGAAGGTATTCTATCACCTTCCATAAGCCACCAGTGAGCTGTTGTAGTACTGCAGCCATTCAAGATGTAAAGTACACACACAAAGCAGCACCCTACAAAAGTAGTGTGGCATCGATATGTAGCTCAGTTGTGCTTTTGTACTCGCTTCTTCCCCTTTTCCTTCCTCTCCAATAAATGCAAGTGGTGACACACTTAGCTTTGTCTGGTGTGATGTTTGTGTATTAGCTGTGGTAACAGGTTTTGAGTCCAGAGTGGGTAAGGGATTATCTTTACAACTTTGATTTTAAGTCTCAAAATGACATTGTTCCAGGAACTGTTGCTCTTATTGTTGGACAGATTCCCATCTGATTTCAGAGGCTGCACTCTGCACTTTTTCTTTATTTTGGAGATGTGTGATGAGAAGTTCATTAAAGATATTAACTTTCCCCAACACTACCTATGCAATATGAAAACATTCAAAATGTTCACGTTTGTTTGATTCTTCCTGACATTTATATCACATATAAAAGGTGAAATCTTTATTACGTTGGCTAATTGTCTGAGACCTGAAACACAAGAATCCTAGTGAGCACTGATTTAGTGCTTGAGGACATTTTCTTTGTTGACACTGGAGTCAACAATGAAGACTCAATCGTAGACTTCTCCAGGTTCATACATACCGGCCCAGGGTCCAATCATATGGTGCAACTAAAGTAATATGATTGCATGTGCATAACGACTCTAACGACGGCTCTGAATATTTTCACCTTATACATGAACTGTGTGTGTTTTAAGTAGATGCAGCCACAATCAGAAACAGGAAACTGTACAGTTCTCAGTTCAAGTGTCTAAATGAAGTCACTTCAGAAAGCTTTGAAATGAACTTAAACTTAAAACAGAAAAATAAAATAATATTTCTGCGCCATAAACATGTAAGAGTTCAAACAGTCCATGACAATAATGTCAAATATGCTGCATGTAGATAGTAGTGAAGAGGCTGAAACGCACCTCACTGGGTAAGCTTGGCTTTTTCACATAAAATACAATACAGAGGAATTGTGTTATAGAGTATAATACAAAACTGCACTGTATATTAAAGGGTTTGTAATGTCTTTCAGAGAAAAAGCAGTGTGGACGACTATATGAGCAAAATAAATTTTATTCATTGATTTGCAACATTTTTCCATGACTATGTTACTATGGAGATATATGAGCACAAAACAAACAGTAAAAGTAAATGATCTGTCATGCATCCTGATGATACTGAACATATGAAATATTCCTAATTTAACAGCAGCATTCTTTACAACCACAACACATAATAAAGACATGTGTAGCTAAAGTTATCAGCTTTAATTGATTTGGCACGAGGTAAGAGAACACCTTTGAAAGAAGGTTTACATGATACATAGTTTTAAATATTATCGATAACAATAGTGATAGACAGGCTGAGGTGACTTATTTCAGGTATTTACGACAGAAATTTAGACCTTCCCCCCTGGTCAGATTGTGTAAAACTATGTGCTGTTGATCAAAAGCATCAGATCATACAGCAGGATCATTATTTAATTATTATTCAATTATTATATAGCTGAATCAGAGCTTTGATTATGGTGGATGTGGTGATTTCTTCATGTCAGTATTCGTCTTTAGTAAGAGTCAGATTTCCACTCTTCTTCTACATCTGGAAAATATAGAAAGCAAAATATTAGACTCAGAGTTGACACAACAGAGGTATAACTTCTCATATTCTCACAACTTTAGATGAAATTGGCAAAAGATTATGTGACCACTAACACAGGTGTATATAAAAAAATAGTATAACAGAAGAAATGAGGAGTTTTATTACCTCCACCTGAACTCCTTCTGCCCATGAGTCCAACAAACATCTCCCCTTTATTTCCTGATGAAAAGAGGCAAATATGTATGAGAAATAAAATGAAAACTCTTTATCTCAAACCTGGTGGTGGTAAAAGCAGCAACGACTTCACTCACTCAACTCACTTTTCCTGCCCAGTCTCACAGGCTGAGACACCCCTGAAATAAAGGAAGGAGACAAATGTTGTGGTGATATTGACGAGCACAGCAGGGGAGCCATGAGTTTAAGATATATATATACATACATACACACAATATCTGGCTAAACATAACTTTAAAAGCCATAAAGTATAATGTTGTGTTCGTTTACCGGAGCTTCTGCCCATCAGGCCGTGGAACTGCTGCGCCTTAGACCGCTTGATGAGGTCTGCCAGGCGGATGGTTATTCCTCTCTCTAGCGGGTATCCCTGCACACACACACACACACACACACACACACACACGCGTCATGTGTGACCGGTAGAGCCGGAGCTGTCTGTGGTGCTGAAACCGAGCAGCGCATTTTACGCGGTAACGATCCCAAACTTGTGTAAATGAAATAAAAGTCGTGCGTGTTCATCATCATTTCCACCTTTAAACCTCAATGCTCTGTATTTAACACTCAACACTTTTCTATCAGCTTTCATGACAGTTTCTCTATAAACATGTTTAAGACGCCCGCTGTAGAAAATGACGCATTACTTTGGTCAACTGTAAAACATGGTTTCATACAGATGATTTTATTATGGATTATTGGAGTGATGAAGTTTGTTATAGGTTGTTAATAATTGATCCCTCTGATAAAACCCGTTAAAATGTGCCTTGTTTTACCTGCAGGTTCTCCACAGTCCAGACCTCAGCGTCTCCATCGTTGGACAGCGGAGTTCCCAACGCCCCGAACACCTGCACGAACACGACGACCACCAGCACAACCACAAACTTCAGCGCTTCCATCGTCACCTAAAGGTGCCAACCCCAAAACAGTGTCTGCGATGGTCAAGGAGAACGTCCCCGATGTAGACGCATACAGGAGCCAAGCGACTTCAAATCAGAAGGGGTGTGTGTGTGTGTGTGTGTCTGTTTGCTCTTATAAAGTGTCTCTCCTTGCTCCTCCCCGCGTCCCCCCCACGTCCTCCAGCCTCATATTGAGGAGAACACATGTTTTTTCTGACTCAGACGTGATGTGCGTAACCAGTGAGTAAAGTTCACCTTATCTAAAGCCAACTGACCACTTCTCAGGCTGTGAAGGGTGGATGTGTTGGTTTGTTTGTTTCTGTTACTCACATGTGATTAATGAGCTCATTAAGCAGATATGTATAGTATGAATATACAGAATAGGCCATGAAAAGCTGATTTATGACGCTCCAGTGTGCGTTTGAGTTATCAGGTCAATGAACACAAGGAAGCAGCAAATAAAGTGGCCACAGGCAGAAGACGAGAGATGCTTTATTCTGTCAGTTGTACACACGGAAATATGCTGAATCAAATCAGAAATAAAACTGTCACGGTTATATTTTCAATTTCAGGCCTGCCTTCAAACCGGAAACAGAGCACAATCATGTTTCTTGACATCTTTATGGCTTGTGTCACCTTGTCCAGGTGCAATTTGATTTGGGACTGTGATGTATCCGTGCTTTGTTTGTGTGACTCTGCAGGTGGCTGCTGCAGGTGAATTTATACTTTAAATGATCAGTGCAGCTGAAATGTCAAGATGAGTCTCATGTTTGACAGATGGATGCTCCAGTCGCAGAAGAGGAGAGACACCTTTACATCAACATTAAGAACAAATGCTTCCCTCCACTAGTGCTTATCTGTCCACACAAACAGCTGTCCAGGGATTAGCCTCCTTAACTCTTAAGCTTTATCAAAGGAAGCTTCTCCAAAACTCCTCCTCACACATATATATACATGCGTACACACACCACACCTTGACTCATACCTCATTGCACATCTAAAAAGCTCTGCATGTATATTTCAGACGACAGCTGGAAGCGCCCAGTCATGTCTGAATTTCCCCCAATCATCTGCTCCACTTGTAATGAACTGACCAGGGACCTTTGTTGCATGTTGTCTCTCTCTCCCAGTTTCCTGTTTGCCTCTTCACTGCCACTATCCAATAAAAAAGGCCCATCTTATTCAAATATTCTTTGTAATGTGTAGTTTTTGCCTCATCAAACAACAAATATGTCACACTTACATCATATGTTATGCAGTAGACATGTGTTGAGATATTTACTATGTACTTAACTGTCATCTCTTGATAAACTTTAATGAAAAATGACCCCCTGTGTCAGATTGGAGCATCATACATCAGGACTCTTCATCAATATGTTTTATTCATCCATACTTACTTACTTCAACTCAGGGTCATGGAGCTGACCTTCAATCAGTCATCTGTAAACTTTAACTGTATTACAAATCTACAGTTAATCTACTGACCAACAATTTATGTCTCTGCTGCTTTATTCTAATGACAGTGGATGTTACACATCTTGATACTAGCTGCAATCAGTCTCCTTTGACAATCAGGATCCTTTGAGAACCAAAGCAGGAACATCATCCTCTCTATAATGAGAAGCTCTTCTCTCTTTTTTTTGTATATATGGGATGGGATAGACTGGCCAAAACTCGGAGTGTGGTTACGTATTTGTGTGTTTCAGATGCCACAGAGGTTGACAGGTTGCAGGCGTGGCTTGTCATGTGCTCTGTGTCTTCAGGTTGTAGTTTTGCTGATGATTTTGTCTGTATCTTTGCTCTGTCCTTTCCAGGGGAACTGGGATGGGTTGGGGTTAAGGTTCCTCCCCATGAGGGCACTCCACCTCACCGTTGCTCTGTGGGAAGTGTGGACTGGATGTCACATGGCTGAAGCTCCAATCTTGTCCTCTGATTGATGCTTTTCAAAATATTTGCAGTAGTCAGTTCTGTGCATGGATGTGTATCCTATGCTGTGCATGCTCCTTACATCAGCATACCGTGAATCAATAAAATGTCACCTCTATTTAGTCATGAGGTAGTTTTTCAGGAACATTCTGATCACATTCACACAGTTGTGAGCAGGTCCACTGGAACAGTTGGGTTTATGTATTCAGACAATGCATATTGAAATGTTCACAGATGTGTCTGTGTGAGTATTACAGAATTGTTCTCTGACTGGTGAGACATTTGGTTGAAGTGACTGGTGTTTCCTGGAAAAGCCACTAAATCTTAAAGTTATCAAACTAAAATAATTCAAACAGATGTTGACAAGCAGAAAACCAGGAGTCACCACCACCATTATCTCACTCAGCTCCTGCCATATTTTCTTTCCATTGGTCAGTTTGTGAAAAGTAAGACTTAAAAAAAAGACTTATGGTATGTCATGTGAAGTAAACCATGTCTAAAAGTTGGATCTCATGTTGTTTGCACTTGTCTCAACTAAATGTACTGCAAAACCCAAATAAATGAAACTAAACGTAACACACAACAAAGAGCGCTATAGTCAAAAACATCCCGGCTCTTGTTTGTTGGCTCACCAGCTTTCATCATATCTGCTTAAAGATCGGGGTGATTATTAACATTTATCTGGATATGGCTGTTAATTGTGCAGTTGTTGAAGTAGTGTTCATGTCAGCACTCCTCTTTGCTCATATAGGGGTGTTTGACTCTGGTTTAGCTCCATTTCAGTGACTGTTTTAAAATCAATAGACTCAGCACACTAGCTCTACAAAGACAGTCTAACAGCTCTGTTTCTTGACTTTTCCAGCTCATGAATTTAATTTCCTCCTCTATCCTGTTCATCTCTTTCCAGAACTCATCCAAGTTCAGCCCACCGAGTAAATCAAAATTCACAACAAAATCTGACATTTTGAAACAATTTGTTTGGCTACTGATATAATGGATTCACATAGTATTTTACTTTGAAAGTGGTTCAGACAGTCATAACCAAGGTCCAGAACTGTAGAGAATAGTTTTCTACAACACAGATGCTTAATAGCAAACTATTTTCTGCATCTCGACATTTTACTTTTAGGTTCCAATGCAAACTCTAGCTCCCAGTCAATCCTTTTGTCTCATTGCTTTTGCTTTTTACAGCGACTCTGCTGAGCATTCTGCAGACAGAGATGAAGCTAAGCTTAAATCCAGTTAACCACCAAGGGAGCAGTTTCTGCCGAACAAAATAGGTGACATCACTCTGGCTGTCACCACCTTCTCCGGGGATAAGCAAAGGCAGCACACCTGATGGTGTGCAAAACACTGCAAGATTTCTCTAATCCATTTAATGGTAATTCCTTATTACTTTTTTTTTCTATGTGCTCACAACTCTGTTGCTGGAAGGAATACGTGTTAATCACATAATACTGATATAATAATGATGATACCCAGGAGAAAAAGAAGAGGAAAAGCCTGCAACATTTATTTATTTTGCACATTTCCAGGTTTATATGTTTATAATCTTTATTATTTTTAATCTTATACTGACCAGTTATGCAGCCTCTCAGTTCAGCCTCTTTCAGAAAGGGGCCTCCTCTTTAGGCCCCGCCCCTCCAAGGCGCCCAGTCTGCTCTTATTATTTAGCTCCTGGAAGCTGGAGGCAGGAGACGATGTCAACAAATCACAGAACAAACTTTAACAGTAAGATTTTTGTTCTTCCAAATCCAAACCTGCAACACTGTCATTAGACAATCACTGTTTGATGGTGTAGTTTAGCTTTTTATTATTTTAATCTTATTTGTCCAGAGTCATTGTCCACTGGATTCATGCTCGTAAGGCCAGAAGTTTTAGGAGTCGACACGTTTGGGTTCCTCATGACTTCAGTGGGATGCTGTCCTCCATCTTTCCCCTGTATTTCAAATAACACATAGACAGAGAGACATGAGGCAGCTTCTTGTTCTGCTGTCATCATTTTATTGCAGATCGAAGCTTTTATTTGCCTGATCAGACTCACCTCATCTCTACCTCCCCTCATCTCTCTGTCCATCTGTATAAACAGAAAATATTGCAGATGCAAACATAAATGAGGAAGGTGCAGACCACAGAGGAAGACATCAGCACAGATAATAATGAACACATGTGAACTGCTACCTAGCATTAAGCTTAGCTTCATACCATGAGGCTACTTTTGAACGTAGCTCCATGAAGACAAAGAAGCAGCATCACTTTTAACCCTTTGTTTTGGTAAACTGTCCATCACAAGTCTGACTCTGTACACCTGGTTCAGCTCAGGTTTACTGTTAATCTAAATTCATCTGCTACCCAACCTGTAACCATAGCAACGTTATCATCATTATCAACTGCTGAGTTATCAACTATATTAGGTTACAACAATGAGTGACTTCAACCTTTCTTTTAACCTATTATGAATTTAACAACTTTGATGACTTTGAGGAAAGACAGAAATAGTTTATGAATATCTTATGTTCCTGTTGTTCAGTGTCATCCTCTGAACACCACAGAAATTCACTGCCCCTCTGAACTTACTGATACTTTAAACCACATAAGTGATCGTCTCACATCCCATTCGCTATTCAACACACCACTTCAGGATGCAGCGACATTAGGCTACGCATGGCATATTTGTTCCTGAAAATCTCAATATTGATTCGAGTGACGGCTGGATAGATTATAAATTATATTGACTGTTTGTCAACCATACGCAACATTATTGACTTTGAATCTTGCTTTCTAGGCAAAGAGCTCGGCGGACTAGAAATATCTCCCGTTGCCAGTTGTATCTAAGGTTCGTCCTATCCATTGGAGTAGTGAACAACGTTTCCATTGCATAAGAACCTTATGGATGGATGAATGTGATATCTGACCTGCTGGTCGGTTCCTATAACCACACCACTAGTGTGATAAAAATTTGTAATATATTAATACTATTTAAATTACTGTCAGGTGACATTTGTAGACTGTTGAAGCACTGTTTTAAAAGAGACTAAAAAAGACAATTAGGAAATGTATGTTTGAGGCTGCATTTTCCTTTAACTCGTTTTGTTTGTTTTCTTCTGCTTTATCCGTGGTCGGGTCGCGGGGGCAGCAGCCCCAGCAGGGAAGCCCAGACCTCCCTCCCCCCAGCCACTTCTGCCAGAGCCAGCTTCTGCAACCGGGGGTCGGACCGCCAGGGTCCCCGCCTCCGACTGCCGCCCATCTCTCTTTGCACCGTTCCCCCCCTGAGACCCCTCTCATGGGTGGTGGGCCCATGGGAAGGGGGTACAGCACCTGGTATTCCCAGGCGGTCTCCCATCCAAGTACTAACCAGGCCTGACCCTGCTTAGCTTCCGAGATCAGAAGAGATCGGGCGTGTTCAGGGTGGTATGGCTGCTCTTCCTTTAACTCTTATATCCAAAATCTAAAAGTGCTCTGATAAACATTTTCTGTAATTTTACTAGATTTCTGGGCACTCAACAAAAAATGTACCACTTTGGGTCAAGCAGTATGTAAAGATGAGTTTCCTAATGCAGGTTACCTTATGTATGCAGGTTATCTTAGGTATCAGGTGTTTTTCCATCCTATTGGTTTTCTCTCTGGTCAAAAGTGATGTTATTATGTGTACCGATGGATTAAGAAGGTATATTGCAAAGCTACAAAATCTGGCTTTCAGGCTATTATGTGGCAGCAAAAACAGCTATTGTTCCCTTAAGAGAGTATGTGACGTATGTTTATGCATACATCTGACATGTATATGTACATGATATGTACATACTTGCCATCACAGTTTTTTTTTTTCTTTAGCCAAGAAGCACCAAATCCATATTGCGTTAATTTGTTCCATATGTTAGTCCTGTTGAGCGGCCTCACTACAGGTAGTAAACATGACTGGACGCGCTCCCACTTCATAATTAAATCGCTCAATCATTTGCTGCAGAGAGCTTTGCCTTGTTGGGGGCTTTGTATGTGCAGTGTGTAGAGAGCAGAGACAGAGATATGTGTGTCTTCAGTGTGTTTGAATGTGTTGGTCTGTGTTGCAAGTGTGTGTATTTAGCATGTGCTTCTGTGCAGTGAACATGTTGGGGTGCATGTAATTTGTTGACAAAAAGTCTAAACTGAATGTGTTACAGGAATGAAACCAGATTGATTGAGGAATTAATCTTATTGAAACACTGGCTTGTTAAAGGTATCTTAGTATTATTATGTGTATTGAATTTGTGTCTGAAGGTGAGACACACACCGCTAATTTCCCCATCGTACAACGTCCTGGGATCTCATTAATAAACTAATGCTGCTTTGTTTCTGCTAATTATGCTCAGCACTGTCCAGACTGTTAATTAGTTAATGTGATCACATGCATATTTCTTTTCAACAATCAACCACTGCTTTCAAACAATACAGCAATAATCAGACACATCCACAAAAAATGAGGATCAAGTCACAAAACATTCAGGAGACACTGCTTTCTGTCACATGCTCCAAGAAGCACTTCCTGGTTGTTTTTATCTTGTCAAGAGTTTGTAAATACAAACCTACAGCCAGCATCTAGTTAGCTTAGCTTAGCATAAAGACTAGCTAACCTGGCACACACACACACACAGGCAAGATCCCTGAGTTCATACCCTGCGTTGAAACCTTTATGACTGTTTGATGAAAGACTGTATGCTCAACATCTGCCCTACATAATGTCATAATAATTACTATTAATGAATAAGAAAGTCATGACTGACGGCATTTGATTGATTGTATTTACCAGGTCATACATCAGCGGTATGACCTGGTAAATACAGTGGTGGATGGAAATGTTATTCTTTGTGAATTATAAGGTGTGTGAAGGTGGATTGATTGGATTTATCAGGTAAATTGAAAATGCACACAGCTGCATCAACAACAGAGAGAGGAAGTGAGGAAATATTGGTGAGTGAATGATGAGGATGTGATGGGGAGATATGAAGTAAACGTGTTCTGCAGATAATGTTTTACACACACACACACAGACACACACACACACACACAGTATTAGACCGGCTTATCATGTCTGTTCACAAGTGAATGGAACAAAATGAAGTGGCCCTTAAATGGCTTAAATGTTCCAACGGTGGGAACTAATGCGATACAGAGAAGAAAGGGACATATGTACTCACGATTTAAAAACAGAGGCAGCAGATTTACTAATAGGTGTTATTTAGATAAACTGGCCACAAATTACATCTTAATAAAGTGTCATCAACGGTCCTCAAGCAAAAATTACAACAGTCTGGCTCAAAATCTCCACCATGATGCTCTGATACACTATATTGCCAAAAGTATTTGGCCACCTGCCTTGACTCTCATATGAACTTAAGTCCCATTCCTAACCCATCGTGTTCAATATGATGTCGGTCCACCTTTTGCAGCTATTACAGCTTCAACTCTTCTGGGAAGGCTGTCCACAAGGTTGCTGATGTTGTTAGAGAAGGTCTGGCTCTCAGTCTCTGCTCTAATTCATCCCAAAGGTGTCCTATCAAGTTCAGTTCAGGACTCAGTGCAGGCCAGTCAAGTTCATCCACACCAGACTCTGTCATCATGTCTCTATGGACCTTGCTTTGTGCACTGGTGCAATCATGTTGGAAGAGGAAGGGGTCCGCTCCACACTGTTCCCACCAGGTTGGGAGCCTGGAAATGTCCAAAATGTTTTGGTATCTTGGAGCATTCAAAGTTCCTTTCACTGGAACTAAGGGGCCAAGCCCAACTCATGAAAAACAACTCCACACCATAATTCCTCCTACACCAAATTTTACACTCGGCACAATGCAGTCTGAAATGTACCGTTGTCCTGGCAACCTCCAAACCCAGACTCGTCCATCAGATTGGCAGATGGAAAGCATGATTCATCACTCCAGAGAACGCGTCTCCACTGCTCTAGAGTCCAGAGGTGACGTGCTTTACACCACTGCATCCGACGCTTTGCATTGGACTTGGTGATGTATGTCTTAGATGCAGCTGCTCGCCATGGAAACCGTTCCATGAAGCTCTCTGCGTACTGTACGTGGGCTAATTTGAAGGTCACATGAAGTTTGGAGCTCTGTAGCAACTGACTGTGCAGAAAGAAACCCAATTATATTTATCGATCAAGCCTGATGAAACCAATCACTTGACTAGACTTCAAGCATGCATTAAGGACATAAAAAATTGGATGACCCACAATTTTCTGATGCTAAATTCAGATAAAACTGAAGTTCTCCTAATAGGACCCAAACACCTTAGAAACTATCATTGCAGAGATTTAGCCTTAGATGGGATCATCCTGGCCACCAGCTCCACCGTAAAAAATCTTGGCGTTGTTTTTGATCAAGACTTGTCCTTTAATAACTATATAAAACAACTTTCGAGGACTGCATTCTTCCACTTGCGTAACATTGCCAAAATCAGACGCATCATTTCTCAAGTGGATGCAGAAAAACTAGTCCATGCATTTGTTACTTCTAGGCTGGACTATTGTAACTCTTTGCTATCAGGCTGCTCTAATAAGTCTCTTAAGAGTTTACAGCTGATTCAGAACGCTGCTGCACGTGTTCTGACAGGAACCAAAATCAGAGATCACATCTCTCCCATTTTGGCTTCCTTGCACTGGCTACCCGTTAAATCTAGAATAGAATTTAAAATTCTTCTCCTAACTTACAAAGCTCTTCATGGTCAGGCACCATCATATTTAAAAGAGCTCATAGTACCTTACCACCCCACTAGAACATTGCGCTCCCAGGATGGTGGGTTCCTTGTGGTTCCTATAGTGTCTAAAAGTAGATTGGGAGCCAGAGCTTTCAGCTATCAAGCTCCTCTTCTGTGGAATAAACTACCACTCTGTGTTCGGGAGGCAGACACGGTCAACACCTTTAAGAGTAGACTTAAGACTTTCCTGTTTGATAAAGCTTATAATTAGGGCTGGCTCAGGTCATCCCTTAGTTATGCTGCCATAGAACTAGACTGCTGGGGGACTCACATACTCTCTTCTTCTCTCTCTCTCATTCTCTCTCTCTCCTTATCTATCCATCTATCCATCTATCTATCTATCTATCTATCTATCTATCTATCTATCTATCTATCATGTTACTAATTAAACTTCTTCCCAGAGTTTCTGTGCTCTCTCGTCCAGCAGGTTCTTGTGGACTGTGTCTGCTGCTGTGGTCCTGCGTGGCGTCTTCTGCATGTGTTGTCGCCGTCATCATTGTTACCATATCCCCATTACAGATTATAGTTAGTTAATGATTTGCTGCTGTGCATCTGTATCTTTACCACTAGTTTCACTGTTACTGTAATAATTCATCATTCATTGTAATTCACTATAATTCATTGTGAGTGTACAATATGTGTGTGTTGATTGTTCTGTACATGTGACATCATTGCACGTCTGTCCGTCCTGGGAGAGGGATCCCTCCTCTGTGACTCTTCCTGAGGTTTCTTCCACCTTTTTCCCTGTTAAAAGGTTTTTTGGTGGGCAAGTTTTTCCTCACTAATCGAGGGTCTAAGGACAGAGGGTGTCACTGATTGATTTGATTTGATTTGATTTGAAAGTCGGCAACCTCTTTGCACTATGTGCTTCAGCATCCGCTGACCCCTCTCTGTCAGTTTACGTGGCCTACCACTTCATGGCTGACTTGCTGTTGTTCCCAAACTCTTCCATTTTCTTATAATAAAGCCGACAGTTGACTTTGGAATATTTAGCTAGGAAATTTAAAGACTGGATTTGTTGCACAGGTGGCATCCTATGACAGTTCCACGCTGGAAATCACTGAGCTCCTGAGACCGGCCCATTCTTTCTCAAATGTTTGTAGAAACAGTCTCCATGCCTAAGTGCTTGATTTTATACACCTGTGGCCGGGCCAAGAGATCAGGACACCTGATTCTGATCATTTGGATGGGTGGCCAAATACTTTTGGCAATATAGTGTGTCTCACATCCATCATCAGACCACAAGGCATATTGGGTAATGTATTCCCAGCAAGGACGCTCCTCTCTAAGCAGTAACAGAAAGTTAAAACTGAAAACCAGTGAGAGGGATCCCTCCTCTGTGGCTCTTCCTGAGGTTTCTTCCACCTTTTTCCCTTTTTTGATTTGATTTGAAAAAAAACTATAGATATGAATTTCATGATGATTTCATGATATAGACATGAAACAAAAGAAAAACACATCAAATCACATCATAACACCAAAAATATCAAAACAAATTAAGATGACCTCCGACTCTATAGACTCTCTTTTGACACGAAAGGAAGAACAGCATCTGTTCATATGTGCATCCTTTGACGACATCGGTACAACTGCACACCAAGGCCGGAGGTATGGAGTCAACACTGGGGGGGTGTCCCTCACAGGACATCCCCTACTTCACCTTAAAGTTTGTTCTCAGTGTATGTGCACTGCAAGGCCTCAAATCACCATATTACACTTTTAGAAGTTATCACAATTCATGCTCATAAGATTTTTAATTAGCACAGAAAACACACACATCATTCTGCACAGTAAACCTCAAACTGAAGGAAGAAGAAGAAAGTATATTTTAGAGTAGACTTTAATGTCGTCTGTCTTTGTGCAGACTTCTGGCTGTCACAACATTGATCACTAACCCAATGGGTTTATTTTATTTTACCAGTAGGCTGCAGTCAAATTTGTTCAAACACAAATTAATATCAATTGCTTATGGTATTATTGAAAACCTCATGCATTTAAAACCAATTTCTTTTTTTTTTCATCATCTTGAAAATCCTTATTTGTAATTGAGCCTATTAACATTAACACTAACATGACTATTAATGCCATTATTCTGAGAGAATAACCAGAATAAATACCTGTTAGGTTGTACTTACACGATCATGATCAGTATTGGTAATTAAAATAAGAACAGTAAGCAATATAATTAATTGTACTGAAGTTATAGTTAACAACTTTGACCACTAGAGAACAGTGAACATGAGCATTTCATGATCATTTATTTTGAAGGTATTAAGCAGAAGTATTAGTACCTTGACTCGTGTTGATTTGATGAAGTTCCTCATCATGAACACTGGAGGGCAGTAAAGATTTAAGGCAGTTATTACAGTAAAGTTATTGGATACAGTTAAAAAAGAAAATAGTTTAATCAATCAACTATATTATTCATTTTATTCATAGAAATAAAAACAACATAAGGGAAAAATACAGTCCTGTGAACTGGTTTAAACATTATAGTTAGATAGACAGAAAAGGAAGGAAAAACCTTTTCCCCACAGTTTCTAAAATGTTGCTGTGTAACATGTTATTTGAGAATAAATATACATAATATAATACTTTTTGGAAATGTGGAGACCTGGGCCTTGTTCCCTTTTACTCAACTCAACTTTCTTTATAAAGCCCTTTAAAAGCAGCCGCAGCTGACACAAAGTGCTGTACATAAAATAGAACATGGAATAAGACATATAAAACAAAGAACAATATAAAAACAATAATAAACGATAAAACAATGTTAACAGAAACAGAGTCTCATGCTGGGTTAAAAGCCAAGGAATAAAAATGGGGTCTTAAGACGTGTTTTAAAAATGGACAGTGAAGGGGCTTGTCTGATGCATAAAGGGAGGTCGTTCCACCATTTAGGACCAGCAGCAGAAAAGGCCCTATCCCCATCCGTTTAGCCCTTGGTAACTCCAGGAGCAACTGATCAGCTCACCTGAGGCACCGGGCAGGAGTGTATGGGCGGAGCAGCTCAGAGAGGTAAGGCGGGGCGAGACCATTTAAGCATTTAAAACAAATAAAAGACTGTAAAGTGCACAGGCAGCCAGTGGAGAGAGGCTAATATTGGAGTAATGTGTTCCAGTTAGGAGGCGAGCAGCAGCATCCTGAACTAACCTCAGCTAAGCACAAACACTAGAAACTGTTGGCTTTGCTGAAGCTGAGAAAATCCAGTGACTAACAACCCTAAGGTGTACTAATCAATATGTTATGTATTGTTTTCTATACAAATAGTGTAAAACTACATGTTTTACTGGGGTACATGAAACATAACCCTGATAAAACCACCACATCTCGTTTTTACCCTTCAGCAATAACTAACTAGCTAGCTGTTCTTGAGCTGTGCTAAGCTCAAGCTAACCAGCTAATGGCAGGAGACTGGTGTTAAGCTAACTCTTAGCGTGCAGCATTTCCCTCAATATTAAACTAAAACAACATGTTTCATGGCTGTCAAATAGAAAAAAGACAAAAAACAGTAGATTCTATATTTATAACAGCAGCATTTTACAAGCTTACATCAATAGCAGTCATAGCTATAGTATTGATAGATAATCACTAATACAAAGGTTGTCATTTCTGCCATTCAAACTGACTAGACTACAAATCTGCCAACAACAGGACAACAAAAAAGACATCATCTCATGGAAAAATGTCCTGGTTTACAAACTCAATCAGATCAATTGTCCCTCAGCCTGAGGCCGGTTTGTCCACCAACAGGTGAACACATAACCTGTGTGGCCGGGGTGATATAACCTCAACTGGGAATCAAATAAAGGCATTTATATCAGTATATGACACATCAGGACACAAAATGTCATACAGATCACATCAAAACACATCAGCCTATATGAAACTACATGGACCAAAATACAAAAATAGCTCTAGTCTTGGTGTGTGTGTGTGTGTGTGTGTGTGTGTGTGTGTGTATGTATATATATATAATGTGTACACATAATTTGAGCAAGACACTGTTACCGTAATGAATCCTTATTTATGTACACATAATTTCTCCCTCCTTTAAAAACATTGAATAACTGTGTTAATGGTAGTATTAGTAATCTCTTTAATCTGATGTGTGCGTTGGATGTGGTGGTGTCAGGCCACACTGTACAACCTCCTTAAATATATAAACACATGCTCCCAACTGAATCAATTAGACTTTTTACAGGTATTTATTATAGCCTGTGAAAATTGAAGAGACAGTGGATCAGATGAAAAAAAGTGGGTGGGCTGCATAGGCTCATAGACTGACATCTGGCAGGACAGCATACACAGTTATCATTAGTTACCAGCTAATGTAATTGCCAGCATAGCTCAGCCTGCTTCAAACTCAATAGAGGTCTAATAGCCAGAGCCACTGAAAACACCTGTGTGAGTGTTCACGGACTTTAATTCGATCAAACTAATTAATTTGGTCAGTCGGCTGCAATTTACATGGTCCTGGCTTTAGTGCCCCTAATGACCACTATATATTACCGAGATATTGTTTTCTTAAAAAGATATTAAGGCGTGGACCACTTCCCTTTTTTGCATGTGTCTGTGTGTACATGTCATAGCATTTCCTGTTTATAATTGTTACGTGTGTCCATGTCTTTGTGTGCGGTATTTACCCTTACAAAGTAGTCGTGGAGTGCCGTGCTGTTAGTGTGTGCAGGTGAGACTGTGTTTGAGAGTGTTTGTGTATGAGGCTGTGTACAGCGTGTCTATATCTGGCAGACATCAGGTTGTATAGTAAAGGATTGACAGCAGCACTGAGGTAGAAGAGGACAGAGGACACCAAGTTAAAATACTGAGACAGGTAGTACAAAAAATACAAGTGTGTGTTCGTGTGTGTGTCTGTATTGTTGAAGTGTGTGTCATTGTATAGGGCTGTGGATGTCACATCATATGTGCTTGTGTCTGGAGTGGTAGGTGTGTTATTTTGTGAATTTATGCAGATGTATGAGCCCACACAGCTCGGCCTGTTGGTGTGTGTGTTAGCAGTATGGACACTTATGTGTGTGTTATTTTGTGTACCTGTCTGTGTGCTGTTATGCATATCACTGTTTGTGTTTGTGTTTTCATTAAATCTGGATAATTGTGTTTTAACACGTCTTGGACCATTGTGTGTCGGATCCAGATGAGTTTGTGTGCTTGAGTTGATGTGTCGCCCCCTGCTGTGTGATGTAACATGAGAATATAAGTGTGTGTCTGCACTCATATCATCAGAGTGTAAGCCCACGTCAGTGTGTGTTTCTGTTTCTGTGTCTGCCACGTGTGTGTCTGCATCAGTGCGTGTTACACAAACGTCACAGAATGTTTCATCTCTCTCTGTGTGAACGTCTGTTGTCGTCTTTCCAGTCGTGGAGAGGATTTTGAGGTGCTCGTCTGACTGGCTAACAGGTTTATTAACATTGTGTATGTTGATGTCTCTGTCTATGCTGACATCAGAGAGCGTCTTAATGTCGTTGTGTGAATTTGTGTCCATGTATGTTTCCTGTCTGTCAGTACCGGAGCCCAGAGAGAGAGAGAATATGGTCCGACCGACATGGAAGGGCAGCCAGCACAGGACAAATGCCAAGACGATCACTCCTGAAGAAGAAAACAAGACATTTGTAGACATCACCAAGGGCTTTGGCAAATAGTGATCAACATTTTTTATCATTTTATAGACCAAACAAATAATTGATTAATCAAGGAAATAACTAACAACTTTCTACATAATGGGAAAATCTGTCCAAATATAAATCCCCTTACCAGCAACATGTTGTATCTCATTTGTCCCACCCTTATGAGGGGACAGAAAACCTCAGATCCTTCAGATGTTAATGCAATTTGATGTGTGTTTAATTAAGAATTGTGTCAAATGTGTATGCACTATTTTCGTGTTAGATAAACCTTGGATTTTCTTAGACATATTTAGTGATTATTTTGGTTGAATTTTCTAGTTTCTGCTAATCATGTTATATGAAGGTTGTTTCTTTCCCCCAAAATGAGGTGCGGCCTTGTGGCTTGATGATGCAACGCCGGTCTGGAAACAGGACAGGAAATGGGGAAACAGCTAGCCTGGCTCTGTTAGAGACTAAAGCTCACTAATTAACTAACTATAAGAAAAATGTGTAATTTGTAAGATCAGTTACCATCAGCAGAAAGCCAACATTTTATCAAAGTTGTGGACAGTTATCTTAGTTCTGTAAAAAAAATCTGAAACAAAATGAAGCGGTATTTATCTTTAATATTTTAATGTTTTTTATTAAATGCAAGCAGGCTTATCTAGTATCTTTTTATCTCTTCTATGTCATCACATTACACAGTACAATACTGCTATTATGCAGAGCAAGTAGTATTTCATCATTACATGTTTTCTGACTGTTTCACTGTACATACTTGAATAAAATACCTCAAGGTGTGTGTTGGCTTGTGTGTGTTTCTCACCCAGCATTTTGACAGTGTGTCTGTGACTCTGGTCTCTACGGCTGCTCTGCGGACGGAGCCACAATGTCCTTCCAATCAGGCAGTAGACCAGTCCCAGGATGCAGAGCGGTACCAAGAAGTATAAGTTGGAGAGAATCATCATGGCTGCCAACAGGCCAGAGGAGACGGCGTAGTGTGTACAACGACACTCACTCTTGTCAGTGTCTTCCCTTCCTCCTCCCTCGTCTTCTTTTATCTTATTTTGCTGCTCTTCATCAACTTCCATCTTTTTCTCGCTTTCTTCCTGTTTTTCATCTTTCATTGCTCCTCCATCTCTTTGTTTTCTCTCATCTATCTCTCCGATTCCCACTTTTCTTTCCTCTTTCTCTACAACCCATTTCAACTCCCCCACTCTTTCACCCTCCTCCCACTTCATTCCCTCTAATCCTCTGTCAGTTGACGCCACGTGTCCACTTCTGCTATCCCCTCCACCTCTTATAAATCCTCCATGTTTTCCTTCCCCACCCGTCGACCTTCCGTCCTCTCTCCATCCACTGAGCGCTCGCTCCTCTCCTCCAACTTCCTCTACTCCAACCATGACCAACACAGGTGCAGCACTGATGGCCGCACCCAGCCAAAGGCAGCCAATAAGTGTCCGGGTTCTGCTTCGGGTCACCAGTCTCTTGGCCGTGATTGGCCAGCAGACCGCTAGGTACCTCTCCAGGGAGAGGAAGGTGATGTGGAGGATGGTGCAGAAGGTGCAGCACTCTGAGAGGAACATGGTCAGCTTACAGGCAAGGTCACCTAAAGGCCAGGGTCTGGGCCTCCATAGCTAGCAGAGACAGAGACAGAGCAGTTATTTTACCTCAGTCATATCCTCCATTGCCCCTTTATTGACCTTCATAAAACACAAAGCTGTCTCACAGGCGTGCACCAGCCTTTTTCAGTGTCTACACTGTATTCTGACCCAGCATCAGGAAGAACTGCATATCAAGTCCAAATGAAGGCATTTGTGTTTATCTCAGAATCAGAATCAGGTTTATTGCCAAGTAGGTTTGCACATACAAGGATTTTGCCTTGGTGTTTGTGGTACATAACAGTCAATAGAGGGCTTGTTTAAACCACTATTGGAACACACTGCTATTATTTCAACAAGAAGCAAATGCATCTTGATCCCTTCTTCTATAACTGCATCTTGAGGCACCACCAAAACAGACATCATATTGTATACCTCAACAACATGCATGCTTCAAAAAAAGTACCTTATACAGATCCAGAGGCAGCAACAGGAGTATCAACAGATCACTAACAGCCATGCTGCTCAGGTAGAGGTAGGTGGAACTTCTCATGTGTGGGCGGAGCCAAACTACCAGAATTGTTAGTATATTTCCCAGAAGCCCGAAGAGCATCAGTGGGATGTAAAGGACTGTCACGCACACTGGGAAATGACAGTAGAGATATGTTGTTTCAGACACACTTTGCATGCATGTGAGAACTGTATACATTGTCAGCCATGAGTAAGAAATATTTTGACATTTTTGGGGGGAAATTTGCATTGCTTGTTTGCCGAGAGTTACTTGAAAAGATGGAGTTGCTGTTAGCTTCATATGTATGTACAGATATCAAAGATTTTCCCAAAATGTGGACTTATTCCTTTAATACAAAAGGAAAGAGAAAAAAGATCTGATGGTGGGCGAGTTTTTGACACTGCAGCCTTATTATTGTTAATAATTAGTTTTATTTTAATAGAAAAAATCTTGCCTGGTGCAACTTTAAATTTCCATTTAATTAATTTTTTTGTTCTATCATTTGCTTTTTTTACCCACCCAACTCAATGAATCCAAACACCTCCCATTGGCACTCATTGTTCAAACAGTCCTCCAGGTAGGCAGAATCTAAGCCACAGTTTTCATCTTCACAGCCACTGCCCATGTCTCCCAGCTCCATTAGATCCATGATGACACAGGGTGATGTTGAAAAGAAAGTGACAGTGGAGAAAGCAGCAGGGGCGAGGTGTGCGTCCCCCAGGTTACAGGGTGCAGAGCTGACGCACACTAATAGATTTCCTATGACGCTCGATCACAGTTACACTGAAGAGTATAGTTGTGAGGGTGGAGAAAGGAAAAACATATACAAGAAATTCATGCAATATAGCATACATATATGAATAAACACGTGCAGGTACAGTACACATACAAAAAAGATGTGTACATTTAAACTGGAAAATGATCACTGCTGATGCAAGTTAATGTTGATTCAACACTTGCTATTGTTTATGTGCCACCATATGTGCTCACTCATTCAACCCCTGAAAATCATCCTGTTTTAACATTGCTGTGTGCATATAAATACATAAATATTCATAAAACAAGACATTTCAAATCAGTTCATCTATGGTTTCAAATCTTCCCAGGTAACTAATTTAGTTCTTTTTTTCCAAAACTAAAGCCATCATTGTTGTTAAATGTCATCCTTATCATTATCGTCACCAACCACAAAAACAATCTGTGCCCAGGCCTGTACATTAGTGTTTACATACGCAGAAAAACACTCACAGAGTACTTTTAGGTCAAGGTAAAATACGTAATAAATAAAATACTCACTGCTTTAGGGGAGCGTCAGTGCCTGGTGCATCTTTGGCCGTGGCTTACAGAACACACCTACTATATGAACTCTCTCTCTTTCACTCACTCTATGTTCACTCTCCCTCTCTCAATCTGCTCATCTCCTACCGCCTGCAACACTTCAGACATGTTCACCTAATGATTGTGGAAACTTTTCTCTTTAACAGACTCCACAAACATTCTGTTTCAAGACCAAATGCATCAAAGCATTTAAGTAAGAAGTACTTAAGCTGCTGTTTCATTATGGTAGTTCTTTAATATACAGTATAGCAATATGCATGGATGGAGAAAGTAGAGAAGTATTCAGTATTCAACAGAAGGTTTACTATCATAAAAATGTAAGTATCAAATGTAAAAAGTACTTACATTGTTAAAATATTAATACTGTCAATGCAATCAATGATTGTTCTGCTATATATATTTGTATTACTATTATTACTTCTTCCTTTGAAGAGAAAAATTTGTATTTAAATCTGAAGGTAAATAGTAACCAGAGCTGTGAGATGAAGTAAAAAATACTTTGTGTATGTGTAATACACAAAATGTATGTATGTCTATGTGTAATAACGAGCACACAAACAGTATTTATCAATAGCAGAAACATTTTCAATAGTCATATCACTATTGTATCACTATCACTCTAATAAACTTTATTAGAGAAAAGTACATTTTACAAAACAGACGGTATATATGTAGTGGAACAGCACATTAAACATGAAACATAGATAGATAGATAGATAGATAGATAGATAGATAGATAGATAGATAGATAGATAGATAGATAGATAGATAGACAGACAGACAGACAGACAGACAGACAGACAGACAGACAGACAGATAGATAGATAGATAGATAGACAGACAGACAGACAGACAGACAGACAGATAGACAGACAGACAGACAGACAGATAGATAGATAGATAGATAGATAGATAGATAGATAGATAGATAGATAGATAGATAGATAGATAGATAGATAGATAGAATTAGTGATGCTCCGATCGCCATTTTTTGGGCCGATCACCGATACCGATCACCAAAAAACTTGATCGGCCGATTGCCGATCACTGCCGATCAAAGAATGAATTGAGCATTTAAAACTAATGAACACCAAACCACTGTCACTTCATTTCTTCTGCGCACTGAAGACACTGAAGTCGTCCTCTTCAGTGTCAGAGTTGAACAGCGTCAGATAATCTTCATCACATATCGTCTCACCGCGGCTGCACGTCAGCTTGCCGTTAATGAATCTATGACATAGATTCATTAACGGCAAGTTTACGTGTCCTTACTGTTTACTACACTGATAACCAGATTGATGGCATTCAACTTAAAAGCTGCATCATAGGAATTGCTTCGGTTTTCCATTTTGAGGGGGTGAGGGTGTAATAATATTATATACCTGTGACGGAGCAGCTCCGTCAATGACTGCGGCCTGCGCACGCGCACACACACGCACACACACACACACACACACACAAAGTATGGGGAAAAAGTAGCGGCTTATAATCCAATCCGTAATTAACTATAAAAAACAGTCAAAATCTTCAAATGTACAGAATGCCTTTATTTGAAACGTCGCTAATAATGTACGTCTCGTGATCGGCTTCCTGATCGGCATGTTTTTCCGATCGCCGATCAGGCTATTTTTAGACAATATCGCCCGATCATGATCGGCAGCCGATCAATCGGAGCAACACTAATATTTGCTTAAATCATATCTGCAAACATAGAATTACAGTTTAATTGTCAAGTGGATTAGAGTACAATATGTGGTCGCCTGAGGCAGAGGGGCCGTGAGGAAGTTTTTCAGGACATGTAGCTGCCTGACAGGTTTTTCACCCTCACACTCTGTAAAATTAACCTAGTAGAATTGTTTAACTGTGGAATTTATTCTTTTGTTTTTCGAGACTGTGGGCCTCGAAAAGGGGGGAATGTAGTGTATTTTCTGTTACATGTGTTAAAAGGAACCACATCCTATTTACTAAAAATAAATACCCTTAAGGAAAAGTAAACTAAGGTCAGAGAAATAACTGTTGCTACACCTACTAGATAAATAAGGCCGTTATTGACATCTGTTTACTGTCTTGTTTATGACTGGTCAGGGTGACTTTAGGGTTGACCAGTAAACCTTTAAAATACTGTAACTCAGATGTTTGAGTGAGAATCCAATTGGCTGAGGTTCTCTACAGACATCCTGGAGGTCTGTAAGATGCTGTACTTGCTGCTGTACTCTCTGTAATAAACTTATGAGAAAGCAATGCAGTGTTGGCGGAGATTCTTCAAACCACCTGCACATCATCGACTTCAAATAAACAACATATAATAGGATGATGGTAGTATAATAGGATGATGGTAGTATAGTAGGATGATGGTAGTATAATAGGATGATGGTAGTATAATAGGATGATGGTAGTATAGTAGGATGATGGTAGTATAATAGGATGATGGTAGTATAATAGGATGATGGTAGTATAGTAGGATGATGGTAGTATAATAGGATGATGGTAGTATAATAGGATGATGGTAGTATAGTAGGATGATGGTAGTATAATAGGATGATGGTAGTATAATAGGATGATGGTAGTATAGTAGGATTGGTAGTATAGTAGGATGATGGTAGTATAATAGGATGATGGTAGTATAATAGGATGATGGTAGTATAGTAGGATGATGGTAATATAATAGGATGATGGTAGTATAGTAGGATGATGGTAGTATAATAGGATGATGGTAGTATAGTAGGATGATGGTAGTATAGTAGGATGATGATAGTATAATAGGATGATGTAGTATAGTAGGATGATGGTAGTATAGTAGGATGATGATAGTATAATAGGATGATGTAGTATAGTAGGATGATGGTAGTATAGTAGGATGATGGTAGTATAATAGGATGATGGTAGTATAATAGGATGATGGTAGTATAATAGGATGATGGTAGTATAGTAGGATGATGGTAGTATAATAGGATGATGGTAGTATAGTAGGATGATGGTAGTATAATAGGATGATGGTAGTATAGTAGGATGATGGTAGTATAATAGGATGATGGTAGTATAGTAGGATGATGGTAGTATAATAGGATGATGGTAGTATAATAGGATGATGGTAGTATAGTAGGATGATGGTAGTATAATAGGATGATGGTAGTATAATAGGATGATGGTAGTATAGTAGGATGATGGTAGTATAATAGGATGATGGTAGTATAATAGGATGATGGTAGTATAGTAGGATGATGGTAGTATAATAGGATGATGGTAGTATAATAGGATGATGGTAGTATAGTAGGATTGGTAGTATAGTAGGATGATGGTAGTATAATAGGATGATGGTAGTATAATAGGATGATGGTAGTATAGTAGGATGATGGTAATATAATAGGATGATGGTAGTATAGTAGGATGATGGTAGTATAATAGGATGATGGTAGTATAGTAGGATGATGGTAGTATAGTAGGATGATGATAGTATAATAGGATGATGTAGTATAGTAGGATGATGGTAGTATAGTAGGATGATGATAGTATAATAGGATGATGTAGTATAGTAGGATGATGGTAGTATAGTAGGATGATGGTAGTATAATAGGATGATGGTAGTATAATAGGATGATGGTAGTATAATAGGATGATGGTAGTATAGTAGGATGATGGTAGTATAATAGGATGATGGTAGTATAGTAGGATGATGGTAGTATAATAGGATGATGGTAGTATAGTAGGATGATGGTAGTATAATAGGATGATGGTAGTATAGTAGGATGATGGTAGTATAATAGGATGATGGTAGTATAATAGGATGATGGTAGTATAGTAGGATGATGGTAGTATAGTAGGATGATGGTAGTATAGTAGGATGATGGTAGTATAATAGGATGATGGTAGTATAGTAGGATGATGGTAGTATAGTAGGATGATGGTAGTATAATAGGATGATGGTAGTATAATAGGATGATGGTAGTATAGTAGGATGATGGTAGTATAGTAGGATGATGGTAGTATAATAGGATGATGGTAGTATAGTAGGATGATGGTAGTATAGTAGGATTGGTAGTATAGTAGGATGATGGTAGTATAATAGGATGATGGTAGTATAGTAGGATGATGGTAGTATAATAGGATGATGGTAGTATAGTAGGATGATGGTAGTATAATAGGATGATGGTAGTATAATAGGATGATGGTAGTATAGTAGGATTGGTAGTATAGTAGGATGATGGTAGTATAATAGGATGATGGTAGTATAATAGGATGATGGTAGTATAGTAGGATGATGGTAATATAATAGGATGATGGTAGTATAGTAGGATGATGGTAGTATAATAGGATGATGGTAGTATAGTAGGATGATGGTAGTATAATAGGATGATGGTAGTATAGTAGGATGATGATAGTATAATAGGATGATGTAGTATAGTAGGATGATGGTAGTATAGTAGGATGATGATAGTATAATAGGATGATGTAGTATAGTAGGATGATGGTAGTATAGTAGGATGATGGTAGTATAATAGGATGATGGTAGTATAATAGGATGATGGTAGTATAATAGGATGATGGTAGTATAGTAGGATGATGGTAGTATAATAGGATGATGGTAGTATAGTAGGATGATGGTAGTATAGTAGGATGATGGTAGTATAATAGGATGATGGTAGTATAGTAGGATGATGGTAGTATAATAGGATGATGGTAGTATAATAGGATGATGGTAGTATAGTAGGATGATGGTAGTATAGTAGGATGATGGTAGTATAGTAGGATGATGGTAGTATAATAGGATGATGGTAGTATAGTAGGATGATGGTAGTATAGTAGGATGATGGTAGTATAATAGGATGATGGTAGTATAATAGGATGATGGTAGTATAGTAGGATGATGGTAGTATAGTAGGATGATGGTAGTATAATAGGATGATGGTAGTATAGTAGGATGATGGTAGTATAGTAGGATTGGTAGTATAGTAGGATGATGGTAGTATAATAGGATGATGGTAGTATAATAGGATGATGGTAGTATAGTAGGATGATGGTAGTATAATAGGATGATGGTAGTATAGTAGGATGATGGTAGTATAATAGGATGATGGTAGTATAATAGGATGATGGTAGTATAGTAGGATGATGGTAGTATAATAGGATGATGGTAGTATAGTAGGATGATGGTAGTATAATAGGATGATGGTAGTATAATAGGATGATGGTAGTATAGTAGGATGATGGTAGTATAGTAGGATGATGGTAGTATAATAGGATGATGGTAGTATAGTAGGATGATGGTAGTATAATAGGATGATGGTAGTATAATAGGATGATGGTAGTATAGTAGGATGATGGTAGTATAGTAGGATGATGGTAGTATAGTAGGATGATGGTAGTATAATAGGATGATGGTAGTATAGTAGGATGATGGTAGTATAGTAGGATGATGATAGTATAATAGGATGATGGTAGTATAGTAGGGTGATGGTAGTATAGTAGGATGATGGTAGTATAGTAGGATGATGGTAGTATAATAGGATGATGGTAGTAGTATGATGAGAGTATAGTAGGATGATGATAGTATAATAGGATGATGGTAGTATAGTAGGATGATGGTAGTATAATAGGATGATGGTAGTAGTATGATGAGAGTATAGTAGGATGATGGTAGTATAATAGGATGATGGTAGTAGTATGATGAGAGTATAGTAGGATGATGGTAGTATAATAGGATGATGGTAGTATAATAGGATGATGGTAGTATAGTAGGATGATGATAGTATAATAGGATGATGTAGTATAGTAGGATGATGGTAGTATAGTAGGATGATGGTAGTATAATAGGATGATGGTAGTATTGTAGGATTGGTAGTATAGTAGGATGATGGTAGTATAATAGGATGATGGTAGTATAATAGGATGATGGTAGTATAGTAGGGTGATGGTAGTATAGTAGGATGATGGTAGTATAGTAGGATGATGGTAGTATAATAGGATGATGGTAGTATAGTAGGGTGATGGTAGTATAGTAGGATGATGGTAGTATAGTAGGATGATGGTAGTATAATAGGATGATGGTAGTATAATAGGATGATGGTAGTATAATAGGATGATGGTAGTATAGTAGGATGATGGTAGTATAGTAGGATGATAGTAGTATAGTAGGATGATGGTGTCAGGTCTGGACTCAATCAGGACTCAAATGCAGATGATTTGAAGAACCGATTTATTTGTTATAACAAAAATTCACTCCTAAGGAGGAAAAACAACTAACGAAATGAAAATCACTCTTTGCAGAGGAGAATCACTGAGATGAAGGAAAATACTCAAGACTATAAAAATCTGTCTAAAGAGGCGACACAAAAACTTCTGAAGAAATCACTATGACTATGGCTGTAAAAGTATCTACAGAAAATATCTTCATCAAGGAAGCTCATAAACAAGAACACACTGTGGCTACGATGGACAAGAAGGCTTGGATGATGGACAGAAGACGAAACACTTCAGCCCGGGACAACGGGAGACGCAGACAATATATACACAGGGTGATGGGAAACAGGTGGAAACAATCAGGGCGGGGAGGACAATCAGCCCGGTGACACATGAGGAAGGAAAGTGGCCTGAAACGAGAGGACAAGTGAATACCAAAATAAAACAGGAAGTGACGAGACAAGACAAAAACCCCACTTGACCTCACCGCGGTGTGACAGATGGTAGTATGGTAGCATAGACATATATACATGTATATATGTCTATGGTATGGTAGGATGAGCAGCTCGCTCGTTAAATTCGCCGTCATCTCGCTGACTGACAGCGCTCGCGACGTACTAGAGCGCGCACAAGCCTTTTCTCAAGAATCTCGCGGTACTTTCTGCCCCAGGGGCGACTTTTTCAGCGCCCCAAGACGATACTTTGCTGCGACACTGATTGGCCATATATTTATTAATTGACCCTAGCAACTGTATACCATTGGCTGATTTGCTGCACTGCTGCCCTATGGGCGGCCGCCACTGGCCGACAGACTGAAAAGACACGCCCCGTGATGTATGTGTCCGGCTTGCTTTGGTCCTTGATGAGGATCCCTTGACTCTCAGTAAATAGCTGCTGGTCTGCGACACAGAATGACTCTGAGGGCAGCAGTGAGACACCAGTCCGTCTTATCAGGTAGGTCTGTGCGTGCAGGTGAGGCTGTACTGGGTGACATGGCGGTGATTTGTTTTGATTGTGATTCATTTTTGACGGAGTTTCTTGCCAGCTAGCCGGCGGCTAACTGTTAGCTGTTAAGTGGGACAAAGGTCACAGACTGATTTAACCCTTCTGGGTCCGTTAATTTGAAATAAATGGGATCACTTACACGGTGGGTTCATTACATAGAGATCTTCTAATTGTCATGAACAGAATCATTCACGTGACTGTTGTTTTTAAACCTGTCCTTTAAGATCATAGGTTTGATCTTTCCCTTAGTTTACTCTTCCTTAAGGGTATTTATTTTTAGTAAATAGGATGTGGTTCTCTTTTAACAGATGTCCTAAAATACACTACAGTATAAAGGTGACAGTTTAACAACAAGAATCAGCAGTGTAAAGATGCTGGGTGGATATGTACTCTTTTTGTACTGTGTGTGTGTGTGTGTGTGTGTGTGTGTGTGTGTGTGTGTGTGTGTGTGTGTGTGTGTGTGTGTGTGCAGGTCTTTTTTTCCAGCTGTCCTCCTGCAGCAGTCATGGCAGAGTGTGTGTCACTCAGCGGAGGAACAACTCCACCTCACCTAAAATCAAAGTGGATTTTGTCCAAAGCACAGGTCAGCACAACTAGTCTAACCCTTTAGCAATGTATGAGGTGAAAAAAAGTGTAATAATTATCATATAAGACAGAGGTCACCAAACTTTTTCATGTGAGGGCCAAATAACTTTTCCCTTCTCTGACGGGGGTTAGGGTCAGTTTGTATATTATTTTTATATATATATATATATATATATATATATATATATATATATAACACTATAAACTTTCTTGTAGACACCACTGTTTGCAGCTCTCTCTTCTTCTCTCTTCAACTTCACTGTGAAAACCAGAAAGCAGGCTAAGAAAGCGAACTGATACAACAGTATGGTTGTAGAGCGGTTTTTATCCCAGTAGATTTCATTATGATTATATTTGTTTGTACCTGTCGTTTGGCATTGAAAGTCAATGAGACTGCTCGGCTTGAATGTGTCTATCAGGACATCACAGTTCTGTAACTCTCCAACTCAAACTGATATCTTTCATATCCCTTCTTTTCTTTTGAGATGAGTGTTTAGGGAGTGCATCAGTGAAATGAGCTTCCCTGTCTCTCTGTAGGTGTGGCAGTGATGCACATGCAGAGTCCGCCAGTCAACAGCCTCAGTTTAGATTTCCTCACAGAGTTATGCATCAACCTGGAGAAGCTGGAGATGGATAAGAGCTGCCGAGGCCTCATCATCACCTCAGTACAGTAGAACCTCATTGTTTGCAGTCAATGCTGGACTGTGGGAACATTTTAAAAATATTGCAGTACAACTTGACAGTTTTGTCATCTTTGTGTGATCAGAGTCAACCCAAGGTGTTCTCAGCCGGGCTGGACATCATGGAGATGTACGGAACAAGTCCAGAGCGCTGTGGAGCGTTCTGGAAAGCTGTTCAGGAGATGTGGCTGAAACTCTACAGCTCCAACATGATCACCATAGCTGCAATCAACGTACGTATAAAACAAAACCCAAGCTATTATTTTGTCCCCGTATTTACACAAGAAATGGTGAGTTCCCAGCTATAGCACATTAAAACAAACAACAGACTCAGTAGTTTGTTGCTCCCTCCCCAGGGCTCCAGTCCTGCAGGCGGCTGTCTGATGTCTCTGACATGTGACTACAGGATAATGGCGGACAACCCGCGTTACAGCATCGGCCTTAATGAGACCCAGCTCGGCATCGTGGCACCCTTTTGGTAAGGAATTAAGAGAATGGCAACACCCATGACAGTTGTGGCGGTGATGTTTATGACCATAATATTAGTCACACCTGGCACTGTTTCACCTGTTGTGTCATTGAAGTGAACTCTGGCACTGTCTGCAGGTTTAAGGACACCATGGTTAATACAGTAGGCCACCGGACCACAGAGATGGCGCTGGAGCTGGGGCTGCTCTACAGCTCCTCAGAGGCCCTGAAAATAGGCCTGGTGGACCAGCTGGTGCCAGAAGGCCAGGTCCTGACCACAGCTACACAAACCATGAGCAAGTGGCTGGCCATTCCAGGTATATAATGGATAAGTAGGAGGGCAGGCCAACTAGAAACACTAAGCTGTCTGTAGGTGCACCACTTATTTTCCTTGTTCACTATATTTAGCAGGACTCATCGTGTAATATATCATATACTGTACATAAAATGGTGTAATATTATGTTAGTTGTAAGTTTTGACTTTATTGACCTCTAGTGGTTAAAGTTGTCCTCCTGCATTAAGATGTAGAAGTGTGTTGTCGGGGGTGTCGGTACACTGTGACGTCACTGTTGGACGCTCGGTGTGGTCAGAGGTAGAAAAGACTTTACTTAAAAACTAATCCAGCGAAGACAAGTGAATCAAAAGAGACCCTTGACCTGCAAAAATTACTGAATCGTGTAGCTGAGACCCACCTAGAATGATTTTTAAGACACTGGAGGTCCCTGAACTGGATTGGTGAGCTAACTGTTCATTTGTTCACTTTTACAGACCACGCCAGACAAATCACCAAGTCCATGATGAGGAAGCCAACCATCGACAAGCTAACGTCTAATAGAGAGGCTGACATCCAAAACTTTGTCAGCTTCATCACCAAAGACTCTATTCAGAAATCACTTCGTGTGTATCTAGAGATGCTTAAAAAGAGGAAGGGCTAGTCTCCACAGGCAAACCATACAAGTGACACACACCTGTTTGACTTTATGTTAAGCTGAACACATCTGCCATCAGGGTCATGTGTTCATTAAGATCCTTAATAATCTGCAGCTCCTCTTTAACCATTAATGAATCATTTTCAGTAATCCTGTGTGACAAAACTAGCTCAGGGAAAAAATAGTGTTGTCAAGAGATAGAAAAAAATGGATTAATTAATTATTTCTTGGTGTGAATAGAAGGGACAGAAACTCATCGTTCTTTAGTTTTTGCCAGTATGTCAGGGGTATTAAAATATTCTCATGCTTACATCACAAATACAGTCTCAGTTTTGGACTAAGGTATTCTTACTCTATTGGTATCATGACATGCAGATTACTTCATTTTATGTGTCAACCACTGAAACCTAATCACAGTGCATTAAGAAAGAGGTTTTCAAAGTAAAATTTATTTTTTTCAACATGTATAGTTGAAAAATCCATGGTAGTTTTTTTTAATTTGTGCTGACGGAAATGACATAACTCAGAGATGACATGTTTTATTTTGATCTTGTAATTCACACTTTTGTGTGCAGTCAGAGTGAATAATCATTCAGATAGAGGTCTGGAGGCTTGTAGGAAGATAGTGGATTCATGATTCAGGCAGTAGACGCTTAGCCAAGCAGTTTGACCTCCACAGGGAAATGGTCACTGACAGCCAATGCCTGAGAGAGGGAGACGGAGAAGGTTTGCTTCTAGCATTGGTGATGATTGATGGAAGTTTATATACTGTAAAACCTTAACAGACCAACAGAATATCTTTGCTTCAGCATCACTACAGGACTATACAAGGTAAACTGTCAGTTTTGCCTGTACTACAGTACTACAGATCATGACAAACTATAGCATCACTGCTGTTTTTACCAAAGCGATACCACTTTTTTTTTTAGATCAGACGTTACTTGCAAAAGGTTGAATCTTCCTTGCTTAAAGGTGCAGTGTGTAGAATTTAGTGTCATCTAGTTGAACGGAGTTGGCAGAAATGGAATATAATAAGTATGTTTTCATTATTGTATAATCATCAGAAAATAAAAATGTTTGTGTTTGTTACCTCACAGTGAGCCATTTATCTCTACAGCAGGAGCAGGCCCTCTTCCACAGTTGCACTGCCATGTTTCTACAGTAGTCCCGAACTGACTAATCAAACACCGGCTCTAGAGAGGGCCTTTTGCATTTTGCGCAAGTTTTGCGGTTTCTACAACACACTTGAGAGGTGAGGCAAGGGGCATTCAGTTGGTTGCAATCTGCAAACTCACCACTAAATGCCACTGAATACACACTGGTCCTTTAAGGATGTTAGAATAGAAAAATAAAGCTTGAGTTGTTTTTACCAGACTGAGGCTGAGTTTCAAGTCAGTCATGTAGTTGTAGACCTCAGCACTGCCGGGGACCACTCCCTTCATCATATCATTCGTCACCACAATCCTGCAAACACAGGAAGAGGAGTACTATTAAAGGGGACATAACTTAGCATAACATACTGTAGCTTTTTGTGATTTTCTTATAATATTGTTTATCTATGTTAAACATGACCTTAGGGTTGAAGTAAACCCTTAAAATACTGTAACTCAGATGTCTGAGTCAGAATCCGATTGGCTGAGATTCTCAACAGACATCCTGGAGGTCTGTAAGATGCTGTACTTGCTGCTGAACTCTCTGTAATAAACTTCTGAGTTGACATTTTAAGTTAAGAAGGAGAAAAAGTAGAGAAATTCTGCTGTTGGTTTAAAAACCCGGTGTAAGCTTCAGGAAGACGGCCAATTGAGACAGGTCTTTTAAAGACGCAGGAGCTAAAACTGCCTATTTCAGACTGACAGGAGTTTTCTGAATTGTAATTCATGCAAATATATTTTAATAAAGCCCCAGAATAAAAATATGAACCTGGAAATGTGCGCCCCCTTTAAGAATCTGTGTGTGGCTACCTGTCGTAAGCACAGCTGGTGTGTGACACTGTGGTGTCGGCCTCATCAGTGATCAGCCAGTGGAAACTCTTGTCAGTATAGAGGCGGATCTGCTGCCAGTCGGAGCCTGAAACATAATTGCAGCCTGCGTTGTAGTCGCCCAGCACCACGATGTCCTGCAGGGACAGTGTGAAGGTTCAATCACTGTCAACCTCATTTTAAACTCACACAAACTGATTATCCCTTGTGTTTCACCCTTTTCTTATGTATTTCCACTAAACCATAATTAAATTTTTGTGTGTGTTGAAGTGAGTATTCACATCAGTGTTCCAGCGGGTGCGGACATCAGTCACAACATCATAGAGGGCATTCACTTCCTTCACAGCGTAGTCTGGAGAGGTGTGTTGGGGGATCAGAACAAAGTTCTTCACAGCTAGAAACACGGAAGAGAAGAAGAGGTTGAAGAAGCAGAGACAAGTTGAACCAAAGTGAGTTTATTGACATGTTAATTTGGAAAGAGAGCATTAACAACACTAGTTGTATAAAAACGGGGTCATTTTTTAGTATTAAACAGAAGCAAGTAATGGGTGTTTTAAGTCAATATCTACATCACTTGTGCTTGTCACACTCTCCCAGAGCCTACCGGTATATTTGGAGGAGAACATGACAATAAAGGGCTCTCTCATGAAGGTGTCTGTCCCACAGGGCTCACAGCCGTCATCGTAAATGTAGTTTTTAACTACGGACACGGTCTGCTCCCTGGAGAAGGAGAATACTGTTCACCACATCTCTTTTACTGTGGTCTTTTCCTCTTAGTGTGTGCAGTTGCTCTTTAGGACAGATTTACTGTACTTCTTGCTTCATGCTTATAATTGCAAGACAATTTATTTATCTGGAAAACTTAATTTAGTCATACTTAGCTGTTCACAGCATTACTACCGTATACATTGATACCGTATAGAAAATCATCAGCTGCCTCCCTCTCCTCTCTGTCTTAATATACATTTATTCTAGTGCAATAATTACATTAATACTAGTACTATAAGTATACTAATGCCAGTCCAAAACGACATTATATTTATTTATTTCACATTTCATTTTAGAATGTGTGTTGTTTTTTCCCTGTGCCTTTTAATGCATTGAATTCATTGCATTCTGTAAAATGACAATAAAGGTTTACTATTCTATTCTGATTATTCTGATTAGTTGAATTATAGTCCAATGCCATCATGTGGCCATTAGGGGGTTGGTGTCACATACTGTAAGTATACATTTTATTCAAAGAAAATAAAGTATAATTACCATAAATTGACTTTAACACTTTAAATTTATTTATATAAAAGTACTTTGGGCACAAATTATGCAATATTGTTTGCACAAAATCCACCTAAATATGCAAGCATTTTGCACCTTGCTCATAATAAGGTCTGATACAAAGACACTGAAATCAAATAAAAAAAGAAAGGCAGAAATATCTCTGTTTCTGTTCACTGTTAAAGAGTATTGACAGTTTTATTTACCATTACTTTATCATTGTAATGGTTTTGTTTTGGCAAAGTTATTACAGCAATAAAATGGCAAAACAGTCTTGTGTACCTGTAGAGGAAGAGATATCTCTCTGTGTAAGAGCTGCGACCCAGAGGCTCACTGACGATGTGCATGTACCTGAACTGAGGAGAACCTCTAAGAAAACAGACACACACACAGACATAAATGAAAAGTTTTCATTTTGTTTGTCTTATATCACAATGTGAGTTTATGAGCTTTCCATTTTTCTGCAAACTTCCCGAAGAAGGTCAGCATATTAGGCACTCCCCCTGTGTCTAATAATACTGTATACACGCTACAGAATATAAGGTGTTATTCTAACTTGTTGACGTGCTCCATTAGTTTTTTGGTTGCTGACAGGTCGCTGTCTCTGACCTCCTGGATCAGAACGATGTCATAGCGGTGAACAATCTGCAGTAGATGAAAAAACAAAAAAAATTCAGGGTACTTTTTATGTTGCTGGCCAATTACTGGAGAAGCATATTAAAGTATATTTCTGTAGACATTGTTTTCCAGCATCATTACAAGTGTACATGATTGTTTTTGGGGTAAAAAGGGGCACTCCACCAATTTTACTCATAAAAGTCGGTAGTGATTGTGAGGAGTACCACCCAGTGAAAACGTGTGAAAAGGTTTTCTGTGGCTCTGAAGGAGCTAAAGTCTGTGAATATCTGTAAGATGCTGCACTTGCTGCTGAACTCTCTGTAATAAACATCTTCACATCATCGACATCAAATAAACGACAACCCTTAAGAAAAGTAAGCTAAGGTCAGAGAAATAACCGTTGCTACACCTTCTAGATCAGTGGTCCCCAAACTACGACCCGCGGGCCGGATACGGCCCACCTCTACATTTTGCCTGAACAACACCAGAAGACATGACGGTAACGTAACAAGCTGCTACCTGAAATAAACGCATTTCTTCATTCAAAAAACAAAACGGTCCCCGAGCAGATCGACCCAGAATAGAAATGGCACCTGGTGACAGAAATGCTGAACAGCCTAAACTTGCAGCTACAAGGGACACTAATTTGCGACATGTATTCCCACATAAAAGCATTTGAGGTGAAACTAGTGCTGCTTTTGGAACAAGTGCAACAGAACAACTTCATCCATCTTCCTGCTACCCAAAGCCTCCATCTGTTTACTGTCTTATTTATGACTGGTCAGGATGACTTTATGGTTGACCAGTAAACCCTTAAAATACTGTAACTCAGATGTTTGAGTCAGAATCCAATTGGCTGAGGTTCTCTACAGACATCCTGGAGGTCTGTAAGATGCTGTACTTGCTGCTGTACTCTCTGTAATAAACTTATGAGAAAGCAATACAGTGTCGGCGGAGATTCTTCAAACCATCTTCACATCATCGACAGCAAATAAACGACAACCCTCCAAACAAGTAACGGTATTCTAAGTCAATTCAAAGGCATGGTTATATTTCAAATGTGCTACCACAGTGTTACAATGGAGGTAGTCCAAATGAAATGCTATGTTCACGTTAGTGAACTAAAACAATGCTGACATTACAAGTCTGAATGTTTGTTTATTTGTTCCTATTGCGGTATTTAAATTACTCAGCACTCTTCAAAATATAAATATATAAATATAAATATGAAGGAAAAGTATACTTGTTATAAAATGAAAAAAGGTGGCATTTCAGACCGTGGTGATGATATTCATCAGAGTCGTGTTGGAGGCTTTCTTGTCCCCAAATGATTTAATGTTGAAGGCTCCCAGAAGCAGAGAGGTAGAGGCATGCAGTAGGGCCAAAAAGAGACCCACAGCACACAACAAACGCATCCTGGGCGAGATATCAGACATAAAAAATAAAGTAAAATAATATCAGTGGTGTAAAGCAGGGATCATAATCATAATGGAAATGCTTTTGGTGGTGATTGGAAATACATTGCAGGCAATTAATGCAGTTGAATGTGCAGTCATATGTCATGTGACCCTGACAGCCTCCTCTTAGTCTCACTGTGGGAGAGAGAGATGGACATAACACCTGCACCTCTGGACACATGACAACATGATCCCTACTCCTGTCGATGTAACGCTGGGTAATATATTACTCCAGTAGGAGAATGCACTGTCCTATCATAGCTGTTGTGAAAGTGACTCTTGGGCAAATATGGAAATTAATAGTAGCAGTTGTAGTGTGGTGAATTTTGGTTACTCATACACTGTGGTTACATTTTGTCAGTCAGAAAAAAATAACAAATCCTGCATTACTGCTACATAGATTTGCCTTTAAAGAAACGTGTCATTAAAAGCAGATCCAATCACTCAACAACAATGAACTGGTTTGCACCATTGTTGTCCTGAATATTTCATCTATATTGACTGTAACAAAAAGTCTACACACTTCAATCACAGTGTAAGCTTTGGTTTGCTGTAAAAAAAAAAAAAAGAAGAAAAAAAAGTCATGGGTGCATAGCTACCTTCTTCTGTAAGTTCAATTAAATTCAGTTTAGGTCTTCGTGTGGAGGAGCACAGCGGCTTGGTTGTGTGAATCCCTGGAAGCTCCACTACAACTTGTGAGCAGAACCACTGATAACTAAAGATGATGATTTACCTACAGGTGCATGTGACCAGATCATGCTGGGGAGAAGTGAAGGGGGTAATGTGGCTGGCATATAGGTTTTACAGGTGGTTGGCCCCACTTTGAGATAGACTGAAACACTGTAGTTAAATTCCCAATGAATTTTGTACAGAGATTCATAATCCCCAGAGGATAAATCTTAATAAATAAAAAACTTTTTTTCTATCTATCTATCTATCTATCTGCCTCAGCTGTAATTTATGTGTAGCACTAATGTCGGCATGCTAACACGCTAAACTAAGATGGTAAACATCATCATCTAAACATCAGCATGTTAGCATTGTTATTATGAGCATGCTAGCATTTCCCCATCGCAACAAGCTTCATTTATTGAAGCAACAGTATACCTACTGAAAGCCTTAACTGAACACAGAAACAAGAAACATGGACATCAACAGGATTAAATCTGAACAATACAAAGTCGTATAAGAAATTCTTAAACATGCACCATAGACCTTTTATAATGTGTTACAAATGTTCACATTATTTAGATGGTTTATGTATGCATGTATAAATACATATTGTATATGTAATGTAAATATTCAAATCAAAATTTTAACTTTAAGATGAAAAAAGTAAACTCTTTCTACTGGTCAAAGCACACCTTGAACTAGAATATGCTGGTTATCAAGAGATGCTATTTTTAACTGCAGTTCAGCAGTGAGTAGCAATGAGAAGGCAACAGATGGCATAAATACACGATAAAGACAGTGGATTTAAGGTCATGCGTGTTGGGATTTTTCTGATGTATCGACCTATGTTTACATGGTTTTGATACCAAAATGAAATATTGAAAAAAATAATAATAATAGCATGTACTGCCATGGAGTGAAGCTTGTAAATAGATTGATTACACCACAAGACATCCGCTTGTATTGAATGATTAAATGAATGCAGGTCACAGAATGTGATCCAAAATGTGTTAATGCCATTAATTGAAATGATTTGTTCATAGATTTCATATTAATAAAAGCAGATACATTTCACCATGATATTTAAATATATAAAGATCATAAAGGTAACAATCATTTCAAAATGAATCTTTTCATACTACTGGACTATAAGCCTTCTTTCAGAAACTCCTACAGCAGATGTTTATCTGACAGTGCTGTAGCCAAATTTAAGGAAACGATTACTATAGTATTAAATTCAATGCCATGTCTTAATGTTACAGAGGACTTAGCAGCTTCCTGTAGCCCCTCACACATAGATCAGCTCGTTAGTAATACTACAGAGTCATTACAGACAACTCTTGACTCTATTGCACCTCTGAAAAAGAAGACAATAAAACAGAGGAGGTTAGCACCATGGTATAGCCAGCACACTCACAAATTAAAGCAAGAGGCACGTAAATCTGAACGTAAATGGCGTGCCTCTAAACTGGAAGAATCTCGCCTAGCCTGGCAAGATAATCTTGCAATTTATAGGAAGGCTCTGCGTAATGCCAGAACAGCCTATTATTCCTCATTAATTGAGGAAAATAAGAACAACCCCAGGTTTCTCTTCAGCACTGTAGCCAGGCTAACAGAGAACCACAGCTCTATTGAGTCATCTATTCCATTAAGCCTAACTAGTAATGACTTCATGAGCTTCTTTAATGATAAAATTCTAAATATTAGAGACAAAATTCATCACCTTTTGCCCTCAACAGGCACTCATCTGATTCCAGATACAGCAAGTTTGGAAATAGCTATAAAACCTGACATATATTTAGACTGCTTTTCTCCCGTCGACGTACAACAAATAACTTTAATTATTTATTCATCTAAGTCGTCAACCTGTCTCTTAGACCCCATCCCAACCAGGCTGCTTAAAGATGTATTACCTTTAGTTAGCCCGTCCTTATTAAATATGATTAATCTGTCTTTATTATCAGGATATGTACCACAGTCCTTTAAAATAGCTGTAATTAAGCCTCTTCTTAAAAAACCAACTCTAGATCAAGAGGTTTTAGCCAACTACAGTCCGATATCAAATCTTTCTTTCATCTCGAAGGTACTTGAGAAAGCCGTAGCCAACCAACTATGTGACTTTCTCCACACAAACAGTTTATTCGAGGAGTTTCAGTCAGGATTTAGAGTAAATCATAGCACAGAGACCGCACTAGTTAAAGTTACAAACGCTAAATGTCAGATAAAACTGAAGTTCTCGTAATTGGACCCAAATTGGACCCAAAACACCTCAGAACTTCAGTGTTACTTCTAGGCTGGACTATTGTAACTCAGGCTGCTCCAATAAGTCTCTTAAGAGTTTGAACCTATTTCAGAATGCTGCTGCACAATGTTTTTCCTTGCCTCTGTAAAGCACTATGAATTGCCTTGTGTACGAATTGTGCTATACAAATAAACTTGCCTTGCCTTCTGACAGGAACCAACTTGGCTTCATGGCACTGGCTACCTGTTAAATCTGGAATAGAATCATATCTAAAAGAGCTCATAGTACCTTACCACCCCACTAGAACATTGCGCTCCCAGGATGGTGGGTTCCTTGTGGTTCCTATAGTGTCTAAAAGTAGATTGGGAGCCAGAGCTTTCAGCTATCAAGCTCCTCTTCTGTGGAATAAACTACCACTCTGTGTTCGGGAGGCAGACACGGTCAACACCTTTAAGAGTAGACTTAAGACTTTCCTGTTTGATAAAGCTTATAATTAGGGCTGGCTCAGGTCATCCCTTAGTTATGCTGCCATAGAACTAGACTGCTGGGGGACTCACATACTATCTAGCTCTCTCTCTCTCATTCTCTCTCTCTCATTCTCTCTCTCTCCTTATCTATCTATCTATCTATCTATCTATCTATCTATCTATCTATCTATCTATCTATCTATCTATCTATCTATCTATCTATCTATCTATCTATCTATCTATCTATCTATCTATCTATCTATCTATCTATCTATCCATCTATCTATCTATCATGTTACTAATTAAACTTCTGCCCCAGAGTTTCTGTGCTCTCTCGTCCAGCAGGTTCTTGTGGACTGTGTCTGCTGCTGTGGTCCTGCGTGGCGTCTACTGCATGCGTTGTCACTGTCATCATTGTTACCATATCCCCATTACAGATTATAGTTAGTTAATGATTTGCTGCTGTGCATCTATTTCTCTATCACAAGTTTCTCTGTTACTGTAATTATTCATCATTCATTGTAAACATTCTCATTGTATTATTGTATTTCACTATAATTCATTGTGAGTGTACAATATGTGTGTGTTGATTTGTTCTGTACATGTGACATCATTGCACGTCTGTCCGTCCTGGGAGAGGGATCCCTCCTCTGTGGCTCTTCCTGAGGTTTCTTCCACCTTTTTCCCTGTTAAAAGGTTTTTTGGTGGGTGTAAAGCCCTCTGAGACAAATGTATTTTGTGATTTTGGGCTATATAAATAAAATTTGATTGATTGGTTGATTGATTGATTAACAAAAGACATGGGGTTAGAGACTTGCCACTGTTACAGATGGGTGATCAGGTCTTGCTGAAATTGGATAAGGACAAGACATGGAAAGGGCCAGCGTCTGTCATGCAGGAGAGTGGTACACAGCGTTCGTACCAAGTGAACTCGCCACGGGGAGGAGTGGTGAGAAGGAACAGACGACACCTTCAACTTGTACCACCTAGAGCAGCACCACTTAGCTCAGACACTAAGAAAGTGGACTCTGAGTTAGAAGGAACTGAAACAAAACACCAGACACTGTGCCATACACAAAGTGACGAAAAGAGAGTTACTACGAACACACCTGAGGAACAGGTTGTGACTAGATCTGGCAGGGTGTGTAAACCGGTCATAAGAATGAACATGTAAGGTGTAAGGTGTGAGGTAACATCTTCATGTTTCATTAAGGCTAAATCTATCAAACTAGATCCTGTGAGTGGAAAGGAGAATAGAGTGTTTGTTCATGGAAAAGAAAAGCTGGTCAAATGACAATGTTATGCAAGTTGTGAAATTTAGTATATTAGGAGTTGCAAAACACATACTTTATAAGCTAAGGTTCAGAGCTAAAGTACATTTGTTGTATAACAGTATTACTGAAAAGGTAATAAGAATTAAGGGGGAGATGTCAAGGTATTGAGTGTTAGGTAACTGACATCCAATGTAACCAATTAGAGACATCCAGAATGAGATAGGGGCGGAGTCTTAGCGACTCAGGGTTAAGTTGACAGGACAATGTTGTAAACGTGTATCCTGACATGGTGTCTAATAAATAAGTGTGTTGGCCAGCGCTTATTTGAAGGAATAGAACCATCTCAAGGAGGATCAGAAGAAATGGACAGCATGTGAGTTAAATGTCACAGCAAGGGGTCTGAATTAGTGATGGGTCCGGCAACCCCCGTATCGGTGCGCGTATCAGTTTGCTAAAGTCACGTGACCGATACAGAAACTGTTTTGGAACTGACAGTGACGCGTCAAACTGTGTTAATAAGGAAGCGCGTGTGTCAGCGGGATGCATCACATTCAGCAACAGCTATGAAGCAGCAAAAAGAAAGCCATGTTGATGTCATATCACTAAATAAGGTATTTGTTTTAATGAATCCTGTTCCTCAGAGTTTCCACTTGTTCTATCTGAAATCAAAATCATTTTGAAGTGACTCTTAGTTTACTATTCATATTATTTTCTGCAGGTTAAATGTCGAATTTCCTACAGCTAGTGAGGTTGCATCAAAAAACAGACTCAACTTCAAAACACTGGAAAAACTGAAAAAAAAAAATCCTAGTCCACAAGCATCCTCTTTCACAACACGTTCACTTAGATTTTCACATTATGATACATGTTCACATTATTTGACTGTATCTAAAAAATATCAAAGATACTTTAAATACAATAAAAAAATTACAATGACTTAAATTAAATTATATTATTGTGTATAATTGGTCATCAAATCAGTGTCACTTCAGGGATTTTTAAGATCCAGCAGGTGTCAGTATTCAGTGATACAGTATCGATACAGTATCAGTACATTGAAACGCTTCATTCAAGGATTCAAGGATTTTTATTTGTCATTACAACACATGTAAACATGGGATGCAACGAAATTGGTTTCCCCTGGTCCTGGAGCAGCCCAATATCCAAATATAAAATAAAATAAAAAATAAAATAATATATATATATACATACGTATATATAGAACATAAAATATAAAAGTAAAGGCAAATTTAAATGTAAGAAAAAGTATATACAATGAATAGAAAAACAACAACAGTATAACACCATGGTGATGACGCCTCATCGACCCATCACTAGTCTGAAAACTTATGACCATGTGATATTTCAGGTTTTTCTGTCAGCTGAGTGTACATTAATGAGAAATAAAATGAACTTTTTTGATTTTAGCAAATGGTTGCAATGAAACAAAGAGAACAATGTAAAGGGGTCTGAATACTTTCTGTACCCAGTGTATATAATAAGTCTTTAAACTCTGGTCCACTTCCGTCCAGCAGGTGGCGGTAAGACGCTGACATGTTTGGTGCCAACCGTTCAATGACAGGAAGAAGACTGTTTAACGGTGACGTCTTTACGTACCAGCCACAAACAGGAAGAAAACATCCAGCTGTTATCAAAGCAGAGAGACAGCTCTGGTTAGCTTGTTTTAGCTTAGCTTAGTTTAGCTTAGCTTATTTTACCTTATCTTAGCTGTGTCACACAGTAATGAAACGGCATTGAGAGTCGGGAATAAACTTGTTCTTTACCATGTTGTGTCCGGAGTAGTGACTGTAACAGGTCCTATTATACAATATAATTGTCCTCGACTTTCCTCCGGTCCGACTGTTGAAACAAGGTACGTCTTAGCAACACAGCGTAAGCTAGTGTTAGCCTGTGTGCTAATGAGCAGGCAGTACCGGTTTATTACAGCCTACTTTCATATTCACTGCGGGTTTCTGTTATTTTGTGACCGGCCAAACTGTAAGCTTTAGATTTTAATGGCAAGTTAAAAGATAGAAAAGCTGTGTTAGCGTTACACATCTGTCAACATACACAATGGGAGGATTAATAATTCAATGACTCATAGTGGTTTTTAGTTTATTTCGCAATACTTTGAGGTTGTGGCTTGTTTAGCAAGACAAACATACTGAGACTCGTCTAAGAAATAAAATGTGAACCTGGGTGGAAATAGAAAGGTGAGAGATGTATTTTAATTTCCAGATATTGGAATTAAATGGATGGATAAGTTTAATAAGGTAATTCAGACTTATATTGATAATTACTGTTTATTAGTATGAAGAAGAAAATCATTGTTTGCTATGAATTCTTTAGGAGTTGTGATCATTTTATAGTTTGTCTTTGGCTTAATATCTGTTCAAAGGGCGACGACTTAGTTTATCTTATGTATGTACTTGATTGTTATTTCAGTAAGATGCCTTGATGTTTGTGTTTATGTGGATATAGTGTATATGTGTGTGTATGAGTGTATATATGTCTGTGTGTGTGTGTGTATGAGTGTATATGTGTGTGTGTGTGTGTGTGTGTATGTCTCTCTGTGTGTATGAGTGTGTATATGTGTGTGTGTGTGTGTGTGTGTGTGTGTGAGTGTATATATGTGTGTGTGTGTGTGTGTGTGTGTGTGTGTGTGTGTGTGTATGAGTGTAGATGAGATATAAGAATAGCCAATGAGAACTGAAGAGGGGCTGCTTTTCTTGCCATACATGTTATAGTTGGTTGGATTATACAAGATATTTGAAGATATCACATTGTTTTCTCCCCTTTTTGTGTCAAACAATACATTTATTCATTTAACAAATAAAAAGCTGTTAATAATAATGAAAATAGTCCCCAACAGAGTTATTGGCAGTGCAAGGGCTGCAACTCACTTTTATTATCAGTTAAGCCGCTTTCTTAAAATTATCGAGAATGCATATTGTTTAGTCTAAAAAATGTCAAAAAAAAGTAATTTCCCAGAACTCAAATTGACATCTTCAGATTTGTTGTTTTGTCCAAAACTCAGTTTTGTTCGTGTATTTTGTTGTGACCCGTGATTCTTTCAACTACTTCAATCTTTGAATGCTTTTCTCAAACCTGTATATACTGTTAATAAGAAATTTTTATCTTCATTTGAATCTTTTGGATATGAATGACAGGGTGCCCTCCGTTAAATTAGACTTCCTGCTGGGCTGCCCCTGTCTTTAAAAGTTTGGTTCAGCATGATCAGTCGATTGTTTGCTTGTTGGAGGGACTGACACTCGGACTTATCTAACCCTCCTGTGCTGTCTTGGTCCCTGCAGGTGTGAATGAGTGACGTGGTGCCTCCCACAGCTCTCAGTGAAGTCCAGCTCCGGTTCCTCTGCCACGATGACATAGAGAGTGTCAAGTTGCTCTGTGGTGATTGGTTCCCAATCGAGTAAGAATCGCATGCAGTGCGCTGGTGATGGTATTTAATTGGTTTGGAGTTTGAAATTATGTTATATCAAATCTGAATCCAATATTGAATTTGTTATTGCTAACCTGTTTTGATCTTTGACACCAGGTACCCAGACTCATGGTATCAGGACATCACCTCTAACAAGAAATTCTTCTCCCTCGCTGCCACCTTCAGAGGAGGCATCGTGGGAATGATTGTGGCCGAGATTAAAGGCCGGACCAAAGTACACAAAGAGGTATGATGTTCAGCCCTGCTTATATGAACTGTATTCTGTATTCTTGTACTCTGCAGAGATGGTATGTGTCACAGGCGACAGGTGAGGTCTATGAGATATACTGGAGTAAGAGAAAAGCAGGAGTGTATGTTGTGTGCAGTGTAGCTCTCCGGTCTTGTCTGCATGAATTTACATTTTGGTGTCACCAAGTCTGCAGTTCACCCACTTTCACTTAAATGTGAAAAAATTGGAATATTGACATTGTAGATTCTGTTTTTAGTTGGCTAATCAGGCAACTGGATGCCCTTGACTGAGTAAGACTCAAAGTCATTAGACAGGAATTGGAATAAACTCCAAATGAGAGAGAAAATGTTGAAACAAGGGCTGCAACTAACTCATGTTCCCTTATGATAACAATAGGCTGTATATACCGTATTTTCCGGACTACAGAGCGCACCTAAATATAAGGCGCACCCACTAAAATTTGAATGAAATATGTATTTTGTCACATATAAACCGCACCGGACTATAATATACATACCCCGATACATAAGTGTTTATTCATATACTGAACTGATTGTTTACGAACAGTGCCGCAATAAAAGCAGCATCAAACACGGCAATAAAAGTACTGATAAACAAAACAGAAAAGTCATTGATGGTTTTATTTATCTTCCTCCTGCGTACTGAAACCATTATTGTGCAGTGTGCGGGAGGAAAAGGTGACAGCCGCGCAACTGCGCAACTATTAAAGTCGCTTCATTCTCCCATGAAATGAAGCCACACGTCACTATTTATCTTCCTCCTGAGCATTTAAACTAATGAACACCATACCACTGTCACTTCATTTCTTCTGCGCACTGAAGACACTGAAGTCGTCCTCTTCAGTGTCAGAGTTGAACAGCGTCAGATAATCTTCATCACATATCGTCTCACCGCGGCTGCACGTCAGCTTGCCGTTAATGAATCTATGGCATAGATTCATTAACGGCAAGCTGACGTGTCCTTACTGTTTACTTCACGGATAGCCAGATTGATGGCATTCAACTTAAAAGCTGCATCATAGGAATTGCTTTGGTTTTCCATTTTGAGGGGGTGAGGGTGTAATAATATTATATACCTGTGACGGTGCAGCTCCGTCAATGACTGCTGCCTGCGCACGCACGCACGCACACACACACACACACACTGTGGGCTGAAGAAAAATTAATAGAAAAGCCGCACCTCTGTATAAGACGCATGGTTCAAAGTATGGGAAAAAAGTAGCGGCTTATAGTCCGGAAAATACGGTAGTAGTGGTATAACTAAATTAAAAAAGGTCTAACTCATGTCACAGTAGGCTATTTGGCACATGTACAGTTATTCTACTAAACTGGTATCAGAAATCTGCTGCTCTCATTTTAATTTTCATCATCTGTTCATTCAGTGGATGGAATGGCTGAATTTCCCTTTGAAACACGATTGTCTGTCAGGTCCCAGAGGGAACACACAGAGCATGTAAAGAGTGGTACAAATTACAGGGCTGAAAGATACATACAGTGACATTTTCGAGTTAATACTAAGTCAAATGTTCAAATGTAACTTTTATTTTTATAATCTGTTGTGGATGGTAATATAGAAAATGGTAGAACATGGTGGGCTTTACTCCTTAAGTGTGTGTGTGTGTGTGTGTGTGTGTGTGTGTGTGTGTGTGTGTGTGTGTGTGTGTGTGTGTTAGGATGGAGACATCCTGGCCTCCGGTTTCCCTGTGGACACACAGGTAGCCTACATCCTCAGCCTGGGAGTGGTCAAAGAGTTCAGGAAACATGGCATAGGTATGGTTCCCTATCTCACTAGCTCCCACACACATTACATTTACCCAAACCTTAACCATAACCACCACATGTACCTTTACCCTTTAACCTAACCTCATTTTAATTGTTAACATTGTTGTGGTTCAGTTTATTATACACCCCTACAAGGTGAATAATAATAATAATAATACATATACATATACACAAAGTTGTAGATAAATAATAAAAGCTGAGTGGCAGTATTCAAAAGTCAACTTTAAAAACACTCACTTTAAGTTATGCCCTGTACCTTTTATTTTTGATATCATCAGAAAAAATATTTTTTTAATTATTTGTATGTGTGTAAGATTAGTAGATATGTATGTTATTACTATTTAAGGTGTTTGCAATTATTTTTGTATACCGAGTTGAAATAAGCATACATTTTGGCAAATGTGATTATTTATGTAGTGTGAATAATTAATAACACCATAACCTTATACACAGTTTGAGTTGCAGCTGCTGTTTTCTCTCTCTCTGCTGATGAACGGAGAGCAGGAAACATTTCAGCCATGATGTAGGACACTAACTGAGCTCTCTATCTCCATGTTACCACTTAGGCTCCCTACTGCTGGACAGTCTGAAGGAGCACATCTCAACAATAGCCCAGGACCACTGTAAGGCAATCTACCTGCACGTCCTCACTACCAACAACACTGCCATCCACTTCTATGAGAACAGGGACTTCAGGCAGCACCACTACCTGCCCTACTACTACTCCATACGAGGGGTCCTTAAAGACGGATTCACATATGTGCTCTACATCAATGGAGGTCATCCACCTTGGACAATATTATATCCTTTTGTTGAAGGAGGAACGGGAGATAACTGTTCAGGGCACTGTTTGTATTTGTATTTCACTCTTACACAAGAACTTCACTTGCATAAATGTGGTGTTTTTCATGTTTCCTTAACGTGGAGTCCCACTGACTATATCCAGCACATTGGTTCAACCCTGGCCAGCCTGAGCCCCTGCTCCATCCCACAGAGGCTGTACCGACAGGCCCAATCCTTGCTGCGCTCTCTGCTGCCCTGGTCCAACATTGCTTCCAAGACTGGCATACAGTACAGCCGAACAATGTGACACAACATGGTCAGCGGGAGCCTCATTGAAAGCTCGTACATGTGAATTTTTCGTTGTGTTGTTTGATGTTTGATTTTTCTCTCTTTTTCTGTCTTTTTTAGGAGTGCAAGTGTTCCCTTTCTCATCAGTCTTCCCCCTGTACACAAACCAAGATTATGCACACACACCCACATCCTGTACGGTTTTCCGCATCCTGTGTCTGACACAGAACTCAGGTTCAACCTGCGTTTGACCAATTAGGTATCCAAGTATTTTTCCCAGCTAGATACACGTTTGGCACTGTTCACACAAGATTTGCAGGTTTGCAGCTGTAGCTCTTTACCCACTGCTAAACAGGGTCATTGCATTTTAATGTCACCACAAGTGCAATGTTGTGTTCACACTGAACATTCAGCAAAAAATAGACGGCATGATTCAGTAAAACCCTGGGTTTTTTTTTGGGGTTGTTTAGTTATTATACTATCCCATATATATACTATATTATCCTATAATTACTATCGTAACCTGTGTTTACCCAATCATACCAAGGCTGAGCAATATCAGGCCCACTTTCAACCCAGGCAGCAGAGCTGACCTAGGCACACAAACGACAAACACAGGTTGTTATTATGGTGTGAAAGGGGTGTAAGACACACACACACACACACACACACACATACACACACACACACTGGGACCCCGGTAGAGGCTGTAGAGTTCAAATCCTGCCTATATTTCTCCCATCTTGTTAACCACTGTCACAGAGACTGTGTATACTGTTTGTATATTATATATACTAAACTAATATATAAATTTCTCTTAATATGGATGTGTATTCTATGCTGTTGATAAGCCTAGTCGGATGATAATCCATCCTTTTCCCTTTTTGTGTATCGACTGAGTCAATTCAAGTTTGTAAAATAGACTCAAGAACAAGTTGCAATCAGTTGACTGTGAATCATCTAACAAGGTTGAAAGGCTAGTAGGCCAGACTGAAGCTAATTATACAAAGGGAAATCTGACACACAATATAGATAGGCAATGTTTTCAGTAGCAACAACAATTCAAAAAAAGATTCTTCCCTTTTGAGAATTGACCATTTTTTCTGATATGCTGTGTGCAATAAATAAAAGTACAAGAAACTGTACTAATGACATCATCACAGAAACATGGACATATTATAGTTTAGTACTCAACCAGTAGATGTTTCATGTTATGCATCACTGTTTGAAAGTCTTAACTCTACACAAAATGGCCGTTCCACTTTTTATTTTAAAAATGTTTCCCATTTATAGTTCATAAAAGGCTATGAGAGAGTTGCTGAGGTCCTTATTTTAGAGGTGTTATTTGGTAATTGGCAGCAGCACTGTCTGCTCCATGGCTGTAAAATTGCTGCTGGTATGTAAAGAAATGTCCATTTTTGTGTCCAGATTTTAAAACATGGCCCAGATTAGATTTTAATTTTCAAATTTTCTACTTGTAGGATAGATGAGAAACAGGAAGTAAGCTCCCAAACACTAATACAACACACCCTGTTTGTCTACTTGCATACATGCAGGTGTGTACGCATAAATGCATACAGGGTCCGAAATTAGCACCGAGCAAGTTTCAAATGTTGGTCAGATCCATCTGAAGAAGATAAATGAGTCAAGTTCAGCCAACATGTTTGTCAGTCAGTTACACTGTAGTTTTTCAATTTTATTGCATTGTGTTGCACTTCATTAGCAAGGGTGACTCTGTGAAAAATGTGCATTCATTGTTAAAGTGGAAGTTTTTTCGGTTTACCAGCCCCAGGCAGGTGACTCGAAAGAGTACGTTTCATTTGATTTATTGTAAAGACTGAGTCAGTCTGACAGCCCCTACTGTATAACTATTTTACATTATTTACATTATTATTTTCATTGTGATTGTCATATTACAATGTCATAAACCTGAGCCTTGTCTTTATTGCCTTTTAAACAACTTTAATTGAGTCCACTACCCAAAACCTCTGGTGCCAAAACAATGCAAGAACGTCACCTGCAAGTCGATGGAAGAAAAGTGTTATCTTCATTCTGCTGCTGTCCAACAGTCATATTTCTTTACAGACAGAGGAACACAATGCTAGCCAGCATTCAGCTGTATTGATAAAGAGCCTCTGGGCTCAGCACAGGACACAGGAGTTAGGGGAAGTTCATCAGATGTTATTATTATCAGATATTACATTTTTCTACACACTAGAGTGATGATGGGAAAGAATGACTCATTTCCTCAGATGATGAATCCTATTGATTTTGATGATTTCCTGACTTTACGCTTTACGTGTTCACATTTGCAGTTTTGGGTAGAATTTCTTGACAATTGTTGAATGGATTACCGTGACATGTGGCATTCATGTACCCTTAAGGATGCACTGTAATAAAATTAATGATTGTTTATTAACTTTTTCTCTAGCAACATTATTAGGTCAAACTTTCTATTTGTCCAAAACCTGGACTTATGACTAAATACCTGCAAAAATAATAACATTCCCATCAGCCTCAACTGTACACGATTTAGTGCTCATTCCCAGCAAATATGCCTCTGGGCATCCACGCAGGAACCAGTACAGCCATGAAAAAGATTTCATAAATTGCATCTATATGTTGGCATGACATCCCCCTCCTAATTTGTACAACACATTGTTTTGCATGAAAATATACAGTATAATTTAAATCAAATCAAATCAAATTTTATTTATATAGCCCAAAATCACAAAATACATTTGTCTCAGAGGGCTTTACAATCTGTACAGGGAGTGACACCCTCTGTCCTTAGACCCTCGATTAGTGAGGAAAAACTTGCCCACCAAAAAACCTTTTAACAGGGAAAAAGGTGGAAGAAACCTCAGGAAGAGCCACAGAGGAGGGATCCCTCTCCCAGGACGGACAGACGTGCAATGATGTCACATGTACAGAACAAATCAACACACACCTATTGTACACTCACAATGAATAATAATGGATGATAAATTATTATAGTAACAGTGAAACTAGTGGTAAAGATACAGATGCACAGCAGCAAATCATTAACTAACTATAAACTGTAACTTAAGTCATATTTCCTAGACCGTTCTCAGTTTGTTCATGTTCATGATGTAGCCTCCATGCAAACCAAAGTTTCTCATGGAGTCCCACAAGGTTCTGTATTAGGGCCACTTCTATTCAGTTTATATATGCTTCCTTTAGGGAACATTATTAGGAATCATTCAATTAACTTTCACTGTTATGCTGACGACACCCAATTATATTTATCGATCAAGCCTGATGAAACCAATCACTTGACTAGACTTCAAGCATGCATTAAGGACATAAAAAATTGGATGACCCACAATTTTCTGATGCTAAATTCAGATAAAACTGAAGTTCTCCTAATAGGACCCAAACACCTTAGAAACTATCATTCCAGAGATTTAGCCTTAGATGGGATCACCCTGGCCTCCAGCTCCACCGTAAAAAATCTTGGCGTTGTTTTTGATCAAGACTTGTCCTTTAATAACTATATAAAACAACTTTCGAGGACTGCATTCTTCCACTTGCGTAACATTGCCAAAATCAGACGCATCATTTCTCAAGTGGATGCAGAAAAACTAGTCCATGCATTTGTTACTTCTAGGCTGGACTATTGTAACTCTTTGCTGTCAGGCTGCTCTAATAAGTCTCTTAAGAGTTTGCAGCTGATTCAGAACGCTGCTGCACGTGTTCTGACAGGAACCAAAATCAGAGATCACATCTCTCCCATTTTGGCTTCCTTGCACTGGCTACCCGTTAAATCTAGAATAGAATTTAAAATTCTTCTCCTAACTTACAAAGCTCTTCATGGTCAGGCACCATCATATTTAAAAGAGCTCATAGTACCTTACCACCCCACTAGAACATTGCGCTCCCAGGATGGTGGGTTCCTTGTGGTTCCTATAGTGTCTAAAAGTAGATTGGGAGCCAGAGCTTTCAGCTATCAAGCTCCTCTTCTGTGGAATAAACTACCACTCTGTGTTCGGGAGGCAGACACGATCAACACCTTTAAGAGTAGACTTAAGACTTTCCTTTTTAATAAAGCTTATAATTAGGGCTGGCTCAGGTCATCCCTTAGTTATGCTGCCATAGAACTAGACTGCTGGGGGACTCACAGACTCTCTCGCTCTCTCTCATTCTCTCTCTCTCCTTATCTATCCATCTATCTAATCCATCTATCTATCATGTTACTAATTAAACTTCTTCCCCAGAGTTTCTGTGCTCTCTCGTCCAGCAGGTTCTTGTGGACTGTGTCTGCTGCTGTGGTCCTGCGTGGCGTCTACTGCATGTGTTGTCGCCGTCATCATTGTTGCCATATCCCCATTACAGTTTATAGTTAGTTAATGATTTGCTACTGTGTATCTGTATCTTTACCACTAGTTTCACTGTTGCTGTAATGGTTCATCATTCGTTGTTCTCATCTTATCATTGTCATTATTTGTCACTGTTATTCATTGTGAGTGTACAATATGTGTTTGTTGATTTGTTCTGTACATGTGACATCATTGCACGTCTGTCCGTCCTGGGAGAGGGATCCCTCCTCTGTGGCTCTTCCTGAGGTTTCTTCCACCTTTTTCCCTGTTAAAAGGTTTTTTGGTGGGTAAGTTTTTCCTCACTCGAATCGAGGGTCTAAGGACAGAGGGTGTCACTCCTTGTACAGATTGTAAAGCCCTCTGAGACAAATGTATTTTGTGATTTTGGGCTATATAAATAAAATTTGATTTGATTTGATTTGATTTAATGGGGATATGGCAACAATGATGACGGCGACAACACATGCAGTAGACGCCACGCAGGACCACAGCAGCAGACACAGTCCACAAGAACCTGCTGGACGAGAGAGCACAGAAACTCTGGGGAAGAAGTTTAATTAGTAGCTATTTTAAAGGACTGTGGTACATATCCTGATAATAAAGACAGATTAATCATATTCACTAAGGACGGGCTAACTAAAGGTAATACATCTTTAAGCAGCCTGGTTGGGATGGGGTCTAAGAGACAGGTTGACGACTTAGATGAAGAAATTATTGTAGTTATTTGTTTAATGTCGACGGGAGAAAAGCAGTCTAAATATATATCAGGTTTTATAGCTATTTCCAAACTTGCTGTATCTGAAATCAGATGAGTGCCTGTTGAGGGCAAAAGGTGATGAATTTTGTCTCTAATATTTATAATTTTATCATTAAAGAAGCTCATGAAGTCATTACTAGTTAGGCTTAAAGGAATAGATGACTCAATAGAGCTGTGGTTCTCTGTTAGCCCGGCTACAGTGCTGAAGAGAAACCTGGGGTTGTTCTTATTTTCCTCAATTAATGAAGAATAATAGGCTGTTCTGGCATCACACAGAGCCTTCCTATAAATTGCAAGATTATCTTGTCAGGCTAGGCGAGATTCTTCCAGTTTAGAGGCACGCCATTTACGTTCAGATTTACGTGCCTCTTGCTTTAATTTGTGAGTGTGCTGGCTATACCATGGTGCTAACCTCCTCTGTTTTATTCTCTTCTTTTTCAGAGGTGCAATAGAGTCAAGAGTTGTCTGTAATGAGTCTGTAGTATTACTAACGAGCTGATCTATGTGTGAGGGGCTACAGGAAGCTGCTAAGTCCTCTGTAACATTAAGACATGGCATTGAATTTAATACTATAGTAATCGTTTCCTTAAATTTGGCTACAGCACTGTCAGATAAACATCTGCTGTAGGAGTTTCTGAAAGAAGGCTTATAGTCCAGTAGTATGAACTCAAAGGTTATTAGAAAATGGTCAGATAGGATAGGATTATGTGGAAAGACTATTAGATGATCAATTTCAATGCCATATGAGAGTATAAGATCAAGAGTGTGGTTCAGACAATGAGTCGGTTTGTTTACACTCTGACAGAAGCCAATTGAGTCTAACAAAGAGATAAATGCAGTACTAAGACTATCACTATGGTTGTCGACATGAATATTAAAATCACCTACAATAATTACTTTATCTGATTTAACGACCAAGCCTGATGCAAATTCTGCAAATTCAGATAGAAATTCAGAATAAGGACCTGGAGCTCGATATAATATAACAAATAATATTGGCTGTAATGTTTTCCAGGTTGGGTGAGTCAGGCTAAGAACGAGACTTTCAAATGAATTATAATTTAGTTTAGGTTTAGGATTAATGAGTAAACTAGAGTCAAATATGGCTCCAACTCCACCACCTCGACCAGTACTTCGAGGAATATGAGTATTGCAATGACTGGGGGGAGTGGATTCATTTAAACTAACATATTCATCCTCCTGCAACCAGGTTTCAGTGAGGCAGAATAAATCAATATCATAATCAGATATTAATTCATTTACTAAAACAGCTTTAGAGGACAAGGACCTAATATTCAGGAGTCCACATTTAATTCTCTTGTTTTGGACTCTTTGAGATGTTGATTTAATTTTTATTAAGTTTTTATGATTTACTCCTCTTCTGTTTGTTTTATCTTTAAATAATGCAGGTGGACGGGGGACAGACACAGTCTCTATACTAGATGATTGGGTGGGCAGCTGCTCTAGTGGAGGCGCAGAGAAGCGTGTAAGACTGCAGCTCTGCTTCCTGGTCTCAACTCTGGATTGTCATGGATTTGATCGACTAATAAACTTGGAAATGGAAGAGAAGAGTTCTGCTATTCTTCAGGCTATTTCTGCCCACAAGGAGAGAGACATGAGTGTACTGAAATGTGTGTACTACTAAATCCATCTATAATTTCTTTTAGAGGAAACATACTCTTCCTGATCTTCCCAACTTTGGGCAAATTGTAGTTCATCAAAATTGACAGTTTGTTTTGATTGAATTTGAGCTTTAAATTCTGAATAAAAAAAAGATGGGATTAAATGAACTTGACTGATTGATTTATAATCTTTCAACTATTTATAATTTTTTATCGGAAGGTAATTCAGCTTTTCTGTGTAGCATACTTTGATCACAGTGTGTGGTCACTACTTTTGCATACTGTGCAGAAGTCACATTTTGGAAAGGAGATGGCTAACCAGACTGTGTTGGAGCCTCAGTGTGTGTGTGTGTTTATCTGTTCTGCTGTCTCCAACACATTCCCACACTGAAAGATGATGATGAAAGATGAGGGGTGAGCGCGTGAGACTGAGATACGATGAGCTACATGAAGCACCCGTGCATGCATTCAAGCGAAAACTCTGTTCAGCGTGTTCTCGTGTTCAGGGCGACTGGGTTAGGGTTAGGGTTAGACTGGTTGCGAGAGAGAGAGCGCCGATTGGTTTGGTCAGCAAAATACACCAATAAGCTTTCGTTGTGGGAGGGACCTCGATGTACTCTCTTCGACTTATTATATATCACCACAGGTTTAAAAATTCTGTGTTCACTCCTTCAATCAATGCAGCTTGCGAAATGGCAGAGGGCGAATCTTCCAGTCCCTGGAAAAAGAGAAAGAATGAAAGATGTTCACTGCAGGCTGAAAGATTGAAAGGACATGGACATATATATGAAATGTTTTAAGAAATATTGTATTGTTTTGAACACCGGTAGTTAATAAAAAGCTGGTGAAAAGTTGTTGGCCTTCAGTGTGTATGTATGTGGCGTGCAGGGGGTGGGGGTGTATTTGTTCGATAAGCATCTCCCTGAAATGACTTTTTGGAACTTGGGATGTCTGTAAACTAGCTCGGCTAGAAGTCTGTTTATTGCACTTCAGATACAGGTGAACGACTTCCAGAATTAAGGACAGCTAAAACCAAGGCTGTCAAACAACACCTGGAACGTAACAGCCTGCTGCTTACCTATGTAGAGGCAGGTGAAATTGATGTAAAGCCAAATCTCCCCATTTCTACCAACACCAGGCAAAAATCTACCAACTTAGCTTTAAAGGAGACAATTATGGGACAACATAGCTCCACTGTTCAAAAATCCACAACAACCAAAAAGTATCTGGAGCCAAAAGAACTGCAGTTAAATGTCAAAGAGAACATTAAAGTTCATAAAGGCATAAAGGCAGTACCTGCAGGACGACGTTACCCTCCAGCTGGTGTGGACGGTTCCTAATACCATTGTAAAGGTACAGGGGGACCATTGCCCCAAATTAGCACTCATAAAACCAGAATGACCAAAAGGTATCTGGAGCAATTAACTTACAAGGAGAAATGTAAAGTTAATTTTGAGTTACCTGTCCTGCCACCAATTCTCATAAAGGCAGCACCTTTCATATAGATGCCCTAATTCCCCCACCTCTCTTCACAGGTTACCCTATGATTCTTTCAAATAATCAAATTTTATTTGTATAGCATATTTTATATATATTTCCTAATTCCCTCACCTCTTTATCTTTCATCTTCTCTCTATCTTCCCTTTTTCTTACCCCTTCCACTCACTAATAAACAATAAAAATAATAAAAAAAACAATAAAAATATAAAATGTCTATCATATCATTATGTAGAGCAAGCAAGACTGTCTGTAGAAACTACTTTTTGTATAAAAAACAAAAACATTATACCCCTACCCCTACCTATGCAAGCTGTGCAGTGTATACATCACAGATCTGTTGTTGCTGTGATGTATTACAGTCAGTGCACAACATACATAGGCGTAAATTCTGTAGCTGAGAATGTAGTGCTTAAGGAAAGCGCTGTCTGATGGCAAGTTAAAGCAGTGAAAATATTTAGTATATTTCAACAATAAGGATATTCAAAGTGCTTTACATAAAACATAAAAGGCATCAAGATATCAAGACAGAATGTAGAAGCAATACAGACATACAGTA